>JANTPZ010135227.1:0-19441 GCA_025593235.1 Vachellia pachyceras
TCTTGAAAATCAAGGGTGAAGATTGCTCCCACATGTGTGCCACTTTCCCTCCTCTTATTGGACACTAAAATGGCGCCATAATTGCTGTAACAAGGGGGTTAGAAATCTGGTTTGAGTAACCAAACCAGTTCTCCTTCAGTTACTTCTACAGATTGCACTTTTCGCCGGTAAGCATAACTCTATTCCGGTAAATCTTTTTCTGCTTTTCTGAAAATATTTTCTTCCTCATTTAATCTCCATAATTCCTTCTTAAATATATTCAAACCATCATCCTCAAATTGCTCCTTGATCCATCCAAAATTTACAGGATTATTTTATCCTGCCGAAAATTCCTGAAAACGAGCAATTTTGAAATAAATCATTTTTAGGGCCTTATAATTTTCTACATTTTTCATTGATATTCTAGCCCTTCATATTTCCCCAAAATACCTTCTAAATTGTTCCAAATTAATTTTTGTAATAAATTATATTTCTGGGGATTGTTCGGGCATTTTTCCTCATTTTCAGGAAAATCGCCTTAATCGTATTTTGGGCAATAATTTTGTAAAATACTATAAATTCCACTGAATTTCTATAGACTCTGCTTTATGGTCTTAGGGAAATCCTGATACCTTAAATAAATATTTTCAACCTTAAATCTTTAAAATTTCATAATTCCTTATCCAGACTGAATTTCAACAATCGGTTGAATTTCTGGTAGTCAGTGAGTTTTTCTCTATTTCTTGGGCATTTGTGACTTTTTCTGATTTTTGGTCAACTGTTTGACTTTTTGACTTTGACTTTGACTTGGTCAAATGACCAAAATGCCCTTTCACAGTCTAACTTGTCATAATTTCCCATTTTGCCCTTGACCTTTTGGCCCTTGATCCTTTGGTTTCTGATTCCTGGGGCAACTTCACAGGAGGTCACCCATCCTGGAATTGCTCCTGGGGTGAGCACGCTTAACTTTCATATTCCTACCAACTTCCATCCACCGGGCCAATTCTGATTCTGCGACTTCCAGCCTATAACTTTATTCCATTTATGAACTATCTATTCTGGAATTCCGTTTCGTATCCTTATCAACAGATTAGCATTTATATCAGTTAGCAGAAAAATTATGGATATTACATACAAGTTTAAATGAAAATGTTAGTATTCAGAAATTTGACAACACTCAAGTATTGTTAATAATACTCGAGTATCGAAGTGATTAATGGGATACTTACAAGCATTTTCGAGTGTGAATGAAAGTGTTAATATGCAAAAAAATTTCTGGCACTCAAGTACTATGATTAGTACTTGAGTATCGTGGGAACTTAGCAATACTTTTAGCTACACTTGAGTGTGAACAAAAGTGATTGTTTACTTGTGTATGGATTGTCATACTTGAGTATTAAAGATTACTTGCAACACTTTTATAAGCACTCGAGTATCGATTAAAGTATTGATACCTAAAGACATCAGGAGCACTCGGGTATGGATTATAGAACCCAAGTATTAAGCAATATTTTCAATAGCTCTCATGTTTCATTGGAAGTAAACTCTTTTTAAGTCTAATGCTTCTAGTAAAACTTGAGTACTATCAAAAGTGTTGTGAACACTCAAGGAGAAAATATTGTACTTAAGTATTGGTTTCTAAATCTCAGTTCTAACATAATGAATTTTAAAGGATACTCGAGTATCATTTATGTTGGGTTTAGGACGTGCATGCAGCGAAATTTAAAATTTTCTAATCCCAAATATGGATCTGTCAAAGGTGTTTAGATCAAGAGATGAAGGCCTACCTTTTGCTTTTTGAATCTGAAATATTTCTTGCGATTGGATCTCTTCAGGTTCCACAACCTTTTGCGTTCTTAATTTCGATCACGAGGAGCCTACGTTTCTTTGATCGCCTCCCTCTACCGGTATCCACATGAATAGTTTCCAATAATCGCAGCGTGCTAGCGCCTCTTACGTCTTCTCTAGGGTTTCTGTGGCTCACAGTCAGATTCTAAATCGAGTGCCTCTCTTGCTCAAGAGTCCTATTATATTTAGAACTCATAGAGAGCTTCTAGAATCCATGATTAATCTTTAATTAATATTTAAAATTCGAATTCAGATCTAAAAAGATATTCAAGATTAATCTCTAGTAATCTTGAAATTCGAATTTCAAAAAGGATATTCAAGATTAATCTTTATTAATCTTGAAATTTGAATTTTCAAAAGGATATTCAAGATTAATCTTTATTAATCTTGAAATTTGAATTTCAAAAAGATATTCAAGATCAATCTATATTAATCTTGGAATTCAAAATTCAAAATTCAAAAGATATTCGAGATTAATCTTTATTAAACTTGATATTCGAAATTTGAAATTCAAAATGTGAAATTTGAATTTTGCAATTCTAATTTGGATTAATCTGATTTGATCAAATCATATCCATATATAATTAATCCAAATAATAAGCCAACAAATTTAATTTATCTTTATAAATTAAATATGAACATTAATGTCAGTTATGTAATTTATCAAATAAATTAAATACTAACATATAATATCATTGTCAATTCAAATTTATATATATTATTCGAATAAACCCTAGAATTAAAGCTCTTGTTGGGCTGTTCTTGCATGCGACCCTGTAGGCCCTTATGAAGTTGGCATGGGCTAAACTCAACATTAGCCCACAAGTTGCAAGCGGTCTCTAGCAAGACATTACGACTACTCAAATTATATAGGGATCGTTAACACGACGCAACCTTTCATGCAAGCACATCATGTCCCTTTTGTCACATGATATCTTGGTCAAGGATGAGGCATGGATGACGTCATCCTCCTATTCCTGACCATTACTTTCTCGACCCTTGAGTAGTCTGATCAAGGAAACGAAAACTCCTTTTCGTTACAGTATGGCCATACATTTCTCAGACTCACTCATCGAGGGGCCCATTAATATCTCTCAACTAATGCGAGGGACAAATTTCATCTTGATCACTCACATTCCTCCACATGAAAACCCTTAAGCCTGATTATAGCCTTTATCATCACCCGGTCAAAGGTGGCTTTTAACTAGGTCAAAACTTAGTGACTCTCATGTAGGAATCCATGATGATCTCAGGTCAAAGGGCATTGTGACGTGATTACATATGAGATAAGCTAATGACTTAATCCATGCAGCTTTTTCATAGCGGGTCGGTCCGGCATCACCTTGTACTCTTACAAGTGCCTATGACTTTGACTCTTATCTCCATACCTTATCAAAGTCATACTGGTCTTACTTTATCTATGTTCCCACACGGATAACCGACCAGGGACATTTAGGACAATATTCATAATTTGCCCATGGATGCAATTATCATAATAAACATGCAAAAGTTATGATAATTAAATGGAGAAAATACATTAAAATAAATAATGTCTGAGGTACAATGATTGGCCCTAGGGCACAATTTCCAACAATTTAAACACGAGTATTCCTTCATTCACTTTAGTTTTTGTTGAGATAATTTTCAAACATCACTTGAGTATTGATAAACATACTCAAGCACTCACTTTATCTAACCATATCTCATAATGTCTGAAGTTTCAACTTTATTTGAAATCTTTCCTCTTTCTTGCTTAACTATTTTAAATCTCTTCTGCTTTCATAAATCTTCTCATTTCTACTTAGCAACATGGTATATATGGTTCTTTTGATAACTACTCTAACGTAGGTTCAACCGACAAATTCTCAGGCAACAACCATGCTTCGTGTCAAAAGCATTTAATGCGCTATGTTGAATAAAGAAACTGAGTGTAGCAAAAACGAAGCTCTCTATAATGACTAGCCAACTATAAATAGAAGAGTATTCATACGGGAAGTGCTGAACAACTACCTACGCATTTGCATTAAATATTTGTTTAACTACTTCCTCTGTTGCATTCTCTCAATATTTATTCTTCAGTAATTAACATTCAATTCTTGTGAGAGAATTTTGTATTATCCAAAACTGTTATTTTTGAGAGAAACATAAGATTAGGGAATCTTGAGAAGGTTGATGTGATTAAGCAAATTAAAGGGGGAGTGTGAACCTTAACTTGTAAGGGCTCTGAGAACCTAAAATATTGTTGATAGTGAATTTACAAGTTTTAAAGGTGCTCTGAGGATAAATCATTGTGTTGATTTTCTTCTTCAACTCTCTTAGTTACTTCTCTCTAAAACCTTATTACTTGTTTTTCAACGTTTAATTTTAAAAGGTTAACAATCCATCACCTCTTAGTCAAATACTATTCTAACACCAAATTATTTCAAGACTTTATGTATGTCCTGAAGTTATTTCAAGAATTTATGTGGAGCAATCCAATGTCTTTCACAATGGTTTGGATTATTACTGATTAACAAATCCTATGAAAGAAGATATCTAATCTTGTACACACCATTGCATACATTAGACTACCAACAATGTTTGTATAGAAACTCTTTCATTTTCTTCCATGTCTATTCAATTTAGGGATGACCACCAAGAATCAAAATTATCCGTGAAGTCACAAGGTATTCATTGGATCACATCAAGTTATAAGAAAATAATCTCTAATATTAAATCATTATAACATGTGTGAATAATAAATAGAATTCTAACAATATAACGATAAATGTATTATTTTAATGGTTGTACAATTTGTAACTAAATTGAAAAATGTATTATGTTGGTATCAAAAAAGCATAATTTTAAATAATAATATAACATTTAAATATAGTAAAATTATTAAAATGACGTATCTGCAATCTAAGCCGAAGGCTAAAAGTGGAGGTAAGGTAAGTGTGGATGAAAGGATGAAGATGTTGTGATGAGAACGGTAGTAAAGTAAAATAATCAAATCGTGAAATTTCGTTTAAGTCCTCTAATGATCTGATGCGGGACTTGTTAGATATAGTTACGCAATTTAGAATTTGGTAATTCATATGTCATTAAATGAGATTTTCCCACACTTTTAAGTATAACTTATATTTAAAATTTGATATGAATAACTATAAATTTGGGTTGAACAAGAATGAGACAGTTTCGTTCTTGAGATCAAGGCGGGGAACGGAACGTTCTGTTTAAATATCAATATGTCATCTTTCTCATTTTTAATATATGTATGACTCTACCTTTTTAATTTTTTGGGTAGTTCAAATAACAAGGTGAAGAAAGATGAAGAGAAAAATAATTTATTAAAATAACTTAGATATTTATAATATTTTGTATCAAAGACATAGTTCAAATGAATCTTCGAAGATAAAAAAAATATGATAATATATGTAACTAGTATCGATATAAAAAAGATATTAATGATATCTTTGATAAAATATTAGATATTATGGTCAAAGTAAAAATGAATATTAGATATATTATATCTAATTTTTTGGATATTTCTAATATTTTGTATAAAAAATAACTAATATGATAATCTTTTATATAAAAAAATATCTATTTAATAAGAAGATATTAGTTATATCTTAACAAATATAAGTTATATCTTTAAAAATAAATATATGACTAAGTGAATAGAGACAAAACCTGATTTATTCTTTTACAATTCTAAAGGTTTTTGTTATTTTCCCAAAAAAAAAAAGTCCATGCTATTATTGATAAACATAAACGAGATCCGAACCCGAATTCTGAAATTAGAGTCCCAACTTTACGGTATATTACTCTGCTTCTACGCATATAGATATACACAAATATACCATCCATGAATATTCAACAACCAATCCCCTGGATCTCAGCATCCAGGAAAGAAGTCATCAAAATACATATTTTATCAAAAAGGAAAACTAAATCACTGAGTTATAAAAGAAGAAAAGAAGATTTCATCATTGTAATAATAATTCTGAATCTGCTTCTGGGTAAAATTCAGGTATACCAGAAGCAGCACATTGAGACTCGTTAAAAGTTTATTGCAAATGGTGAGGTATGAACGGTGTTCGACACAACGGACAAGTTTTCTGATCGTATCCCAGCCAACGGTCCAGGCATCCCTTGTGGAATATGTGACGGCAGTTTGTGAGCCGTCGGATCTCATCGCCATCGTCGAATTCGTTCAGGCACACGGTGCAGCAGCTCTCCGGCAACACCGCCTCTTCCGCCGCTAGCTCAGAGAACTTCACCACTGGCAGCATCTCTCGGATCAGTAGCGCACTTGGCGTCACGTGTTCAGGCGTCCGGGTCGGATAATAATATGGGTTATCGTCGGAATCCCAAAAGTTCTGAAGTTCCCGTTCGAGAAGATCGGAGAGGCCGACGAAGCGAAGGAGGAACGATGGAATCTCACAGAGCAATGCAAGTACTGCGAAGAGAATCAGGAGGAGGATCTTCGGGAAGATGAGCTCAGTGCAACCCACAGAAAACCCCATATCAGGGAACCAGAGAGAGAACGTATGGAAGAAACTTAGTTTTGTTGTTACGGAGGGAAGGAAGGAAGGAAGGAAGGTGCAATATACACGCACACGAGGGAGGGAAAAATCTCAAATGTTTTTTTATTTCTTTTATTGATTATAGATAAGATGAGATAGATTTGGATATATTATAAGTAAAAATTAGCGCAGTTTTCAAAACTTTAAGATTTTTAAAAGAAAACATATACTAAAATTGTTTAGTTTCTTTTTTGTCTAGAATATTTCTTGAAAAATCATAAAAAATTGAAATTTTTTATCAATAATATATCAAATTGTTGATTTTTAAGTAGAATCTAAAGGATAAAAAGAAATGAAAACATTATTTTGGAATTTGAAAATTTTTAAAGGGTGTTAGAGAGGGTAATAGACATGCATATCTGGGAAAAAAGATGGAGAAGCTTGTTCAAATAGAAATCACGATAATAGGACAAATTAATTTTCAATTAGCTTTAAAATCATTGTTATCCCATATGAATGACTAAATGGGAAATAAAACTAGAAAAGTATAATTTACTCAGTTTTTGGTTTAATTGTTTATTTAAATTTTCATATTATATGTAAATATATATTAGTATATGGAGAATTATATTGGTGCGGAAAATGGTCAAATTACTGGTCCATCGATCAACAATTTTTTAAATAGATTTTTTAGCTATATTTGAATCCCATTTAATATAAGATATAATTGACTTCTTTGAGGATATTAACAAAAACAAATAAATTACTTAGAAATATTTATTTAAGTGTATCATTAAATAAATAAATTACTTAGAAGTATTTATTTATGTGTATCATTGGATTATATATTAGTTCATAAATCAGATAAATTAGTTTCATGAAAAATAATAAATATAAATACTTTAAAATAATTTATTTAGCCTCATTAATCTTTCGAAAAGAAGTCAGCTATCTTTTATATTAAAGAGTAGAGGTAGTATATCAATATCTAAACTCAGAACATTAATGCCTCGTTTGGTACGCAGAATTGATTTTGATGGAAATTGAAATGGATATGGATATGGATATGGAGATGGAGATGAGTTTTAAAATTACGTTTGGAATGTCATGGAAATGAAGATGGAATCCATATCTTTTTTTATGAATGTTGATTTTTTTTTAAATGTAACAAAAAAGACTATTTTGCATAAGGGAGGATATTTTGGTCCAGAAAAATTGGACTCCATGGAACCCAAATGAATTCCATAGGTTTGGGTATGGAATTGAAATTGGGTATTTAGGTGAAGTTGAATTCCACATGGAATTGTAATTCCATCATACCAAACATGCCAACATCATGGAATTCAATTCTAATTGCATTTCCACCCTCCCATTTCTACCGTACCAAACGAGGCATAAGTTTTCTACCATTATCAGCATAGACACCCCATTTGTCAATGGCTATTTGATTCTTAATTTTCATTATATATTGATGATGATATTTAATAGTGCTTCATGTCCTTACCATAAAAACAATTGACTTTTTTTAGGATGATAAAAAGGTTAAATAAATCACTCAATTATAACATATATTCTAATCTACTTATGTCACTAATAAAAAATGATCATATACCTAAGGATTTTTTCATGGGTAAATCCGCAGGTAATTTACCTGCAGAAAAAAATCCACAGGTAAAATTTCCTGCGGATATTTTTTCGCAGGTAATTTTCCTACGGATTTTTTTCCGTAGGTAATTTTACCTGCAGAAAAAGAATCCGCAGGTAATTTTTTGGGTAAATTTTTTTTGACAAAAAAACATTTTCTAAAGTTTAAATGAAATTTACCAAAAATTGAAATTAAAAAATTTTAAAGGTGTGTATTAATTTCATCTGTGTATTATTAAAAAATATGGAACAATATTTAAGGTGTTTTTTACAATGTATATAATTTTATTATGACCATTTTAAATTTGAAAATTTATAAATTTATATTTGATAAAATTGATTAAAACGTTTATTTTAGAAGGCTAAAATTTTGGAGGGTAAGTTACAAATTCAAATATTTAATGGCAAATGAGATTTTTTTTAATTTTTTTAATAAAAATACTTGCACATTTTAAATCAATTATAATTTTTCCCACTTCGACACCCACACACATTCTGAAACAGACATACACTCCCCATTCTAAACCCCACCCCCATCCCACTTCGACACCCACACCCACTATCAATTTGCCTCTCCTCCGTTCGCCAGCTCGTGGTCATGGGTTCTTGTCGGCTTGCGTCGTCCAAGCTATGGTGGAGTCACAGTCGTCGGCTGGCATCTTCCGTCGAGCTGCTTCGTTGGCGAAGGTGATGAATGGTAAGCTGGCTTAGCTAGGGTTTGAATTCCTGACTCCCAAATTGTGGTGCTTGCTTCTACTTATCTAAACTATTGTGCAAATAACAATCAGTTACATATCAAGCAACAATCAATTAGATCCTTTACCTTCCCGTCAATAAGCTCCTCCTTGAAGCGCAAGTACTCCGGGATGCGAAGCTCTTCGATGACGAGAGCGTGCACATTCCACACAGATACTCCCAAACACCAGGCTTGGGACGAACAGCAAAGGCGCCTATGGTGGATCTAAGGACTTCTCCGAAGGCCCCTTCAGCTAGCGTATGTCTGTTCTCTTCAGAGATCTCCTCGAACTCAGCAATGACCTGGTGATGTTGAAGAATCCCCTTGCCTCTGGCTTCAAACCTTCAGTAATCCCAACAGTTGTTTTTGGGTTTCGAGTTAGTCTATGATCTAATCGCACACCATCAAAAGGAAAAGTGAAAAGATGAGATTTTGCATTTTTGTTCGTGAATACATTGAGAGGAGGGCCAAGATTTCGTTCCTGTGAGCTGTGAGAGTCTCATCAAGCCTCTCGCGGAGACTGTGGACACGAGTTAAGCGATCAGAAGCCATTTCTGCAAATTAAAAAAAAAACAGATCCAGAGTAAGCATAGTGAGGTACAACTGAAAGTCAAATGAAAACAATGCGGGGAAAACAGAAGAACAACAAATCTAACTCGATCAGATTTCAAGACCTACCCCCCGCACTCACCAACCACCTATGTATAAATTAATTGCAGGTTTTTTTATATTTTTTATGAACTGAGAGTTCTGCTTTATACTACAGGGGAGGAGAATAATTGGTAGAGGCAGTTTCTTTGCGAAGCATTACAACTTTATTTTAAATTGATAACAAACTTCGTTGGTTCAACTTGTGGTTCTTGCTTCTACTATAGATAAGTAAAGATCAAAATCAATTTGTCTGGAAGATATTGTGCCCTCAAATTTTGAACAATGGGCTTTGTTTAAACTGGATTAGGTGCACGTATATTTGGAGAACTGTTTTTTTTGTTCTTCTGGCATTCAATCTCTGTGAATCGATTGAAGATAATGAGCTCATACGCTCTCTAGGAACTAGCTCTTAATTTCTAATTCTCTTGCTGTATTCATGATTGCATCAGTTTCCGTATGAATAAAATTTCCCAGAAGAACATTGACTTTTCACTTACAAGTCCATGTAACAAATTGAAATTATTATTCACTTCACCTTGATAGGCCTTTTTTTCTTAGATTTTATATACTGCAACAAGTACCTATAAACATAAACAATTTTGTACATGTTTGAGTCAGCTTATGATAAGTTCTGTGAGTCTACACTTGAAACTTGAGCGTTAATGTGTTTTTGCATCCAAATACATATATGACCTACATAAGCACTCACCGGTGTACATTTAAACACATATATTTGTTTCACCTTATTTTTTGTGAAGGAGCTTGTGTATCTTGATCTTCATGTGAAAGCATTTGTTTATTTCTTTTAACGAAACAGGGTAAGTGGTTGTGATCTAAGATTGTTTGGAAAGTTTTTTCTCCACTTAGTGTCCTTGTTGAAGCTCTGCCCATATATGCACTGATTTTTCTATTAGGTTGACGCAGAACCCTGGAGAATTTGTTGTGACCTTTCCAAGGGCTTATCATGTAGGATTCAGCCATGGTAATTGCTTTGAAACTTCTGTGCATTCAAAGGATGTTATGCATAGTCTATAAAAAAAGATTTGTCAAATGAACCCTTCTGTAATGCGCTTTTCAATTCATTGTACATGGAGAAATGATTAGCTTATTAAGGACCATAGTTTGAAATGTTGATGTTTCATAGTAATGTGTGAAGACGGTAATGGTTTAGAACTTTTCTATATCTTTTTTTAGAGTATAAAAAAGGAATATCAAGATAGTTCTCTGTTCTTTTCATTGATGTTGAAGTATTTTGGCCTGTATGTTTCACAAGAATGAACATTGTTATGCCCTTTGTCAGGCAGGTGATCATATATATTAATTAAAATTGGTTGGAAACAATTTTTTTATAACAACAATTTCAATATTTTTTTATCAGAGAATGCCATCTGAAATTTCCGTAGAGAATTTCATCTGCTAAGATAAAACTATGGTTCTATTTAGGTTTTAACTATGGGGAAGCTGCTAACTTTGGAACTCCACAATGGCTCACAGTAGCCAAAGAAGCTGCTGTGCGTAGGGCTGCAATGAATTATCTTCCCATGCTTTCCCATCAGCAACTGCTTTACTTATTATGTCTTTTGTTTCAAGGTGAGGCTAATCATCCTCATTTGAAATCTCCCAGCCATTTGATTGTACAGAAACTTGTTTATTTCTTTTCAATGCAGTCACATCTGAGCTTCCGATCATCATGAGATTTCTCTTCCGGTGCTGCTGGACCAAAGGGTTCTTCAATTGCTTGATGCTTCAATGGATGAAGAAGGGCTGCTAGAATGTTGTGGGAGAACAGTTGTGCAGGCCAGACAAATCTCAGCCTACGAAGATAAATAACATAGAAACATTTGGAATATCTGTTGAGACAATCTTTACTGCCCTAGTAACACATCGAAATATATGTTTTAGTCCAATGAATTCATATGTATATTTTTGTCCATTGAATTCTTAATGAAATATATTTTTTTTGTTATGATATTGATTCATTTAAATTTATTTCATGGTAAAAAAAATTATGCTGTCATTTTTTGGATTTTCTAAAGCAAAAAAAATACCCATATTTATTTATTAAAAAACACCTTTAAATCTCATGAATTGTAGATGCCAATTTCCTGGGGATTTTTCTACGGATTTTTACTTGCGGATTTTTCTGCGGATTTACCTGCGGAAAAATCCGCATCCGCAGGAAAATCCGTAGGTAATTACCTGCGGATTTGAAATCCATAGGAAAATAAATTTCTACGAACCTTATACCTGCGGATTAAAATCCGCAGGAAAATGTTTTCCTGTGGATTTTTAACCAAAATCCGCAGGAATAAGCAATTTTTTTAGTGTGTATATAATTACACTGTATATCACTTTATAAATTAGACATATTAATTCAGAGAAAACAGATAAATATGTCATTTAACTAATTTCATTAATCTCCTCAAAAAACATCAATTGACTATATTAAGGATAGATGCATTAATTTGTTTATTATATTATTTTTTTTATCTTCGATGCCATATAGCTTTTGAGCTCATGCCATGCAATTCACTATCAAAGCAATAAACCACATGGGCAAGGAGTGGCTATTTGTTACTATTGATGGAATAAAAAACTATATTTTAGTGTACGACATAAATGCTAAACGTAGAAACTAGATAATCAATTTTAAAAATTTAAAAATACTTAATTATTTATATATATATATATATGCATTAATTCTTCATATGTTTTTGAGCTGTTTTGGAACATCCCAGAGAAATATATTGATACAAATATTACATTTATTGTGACTTGTCAATTATAATATGCGTACCACTAATTTATACACCGGCACAATTAGTTTTTTTTTCATTTTAATGACAATTTAGTTTTGGAGGTATCTAATTAATTAGACGTTGGTTATAGACACGAGACAAACATTACAAATACCTTTCATTTGACTTTCACAGAAAATTTTCCATACTGGCCCAACACCGTGGAATTAAACATGTGTTTGGTATATTAACATTATTAATATGTTTTTTAATATTTAATAAACAATAAAGAAAGCTGTCTTTGACTTGTCTACTTCATTTTCATTACTTTTTGTCCAGGTAGCTACCTGACTGTTACTTTAACTTTCACCAATTAAGTAACTGGGTTTGACTTAATTTGACCACTTAATGACTTCCTATTCTTCTTGAGCGTTTGGTTACATACTGCAATTTCACGAAACTTGTGTTCATACCATGGTAAAAATGATTAAATATAGTTGAAAACTTTATCATAGCAAAAAATGAAAATGAACAAACTGTTGGAAATTATGCCCTATGAGGCAATCATTGTACCTCAGACATTATTTATTTTAATATATTTTCTCTATTTAATTATCATAGCTTCTACATGTTTATTATGATAATTGCATCTATGAGCAAATTGTGAAGATTGTCATAAATGCCTCTGGTCAGTTATCTATGTGGGAGTGTAGATAAAGTAAGACCGGTATAACTTTGATAAGGTATAGAGATACGAGTCAAAGTCATAGGCACTTGTAAGATACAATACTAATAGAAAAAGTACGAGTGGTCAATGCCAATTCCTTAGAGGAGCTTTGGTGTCCTGATTCATCAAGAAGCAATCAACAGTGTCATTATCCTCAACAGAGGCTAAATACATTGATGCCGTAAGCTATTGTGCTTAAGTATTATGGATGAAGCAGCAACTTCAAGACTTGGGGATGGTATTCAATGAAATCCCCATCTACTTGACAACACCAACACCATCAATCTTGCCAAGAATCATGTGCATCACTCTCAGACCAAGCACATCAATATACGACATCACTTCATCCGGGATCATGTGCAAAGAAAAGATGTCAAGGTTGAATTCATTCCAACTCTTCTTCAAATAGCAGATATCTTCACCAAACCATTGGCTAGAGAACAATTCATGAATATCATAAGGGAATTGGGAATGGTGAATCCCAATGAATTGTGAGTAATGTTGATTTAATGTTGTTTTGATGATTAATCATTATTAACTTAAGCATTTGAGTTTTTTGTCAAAGCTTTGCAAGTGTTTGTGTGTATACTTGCAGTATTAATAGCAAAATGCTCGAGCACGGGATCAATTCTTGAAGTTTTTGGAGCAGTACTCGAGCACAAATGGAGGAATGCTCGAATATTAAAGGAAATAAGACCCTATGGAGCAGTGCTGGATGATGACTCTCGAGCAATATGTGGAAGCACAGGTAATGCTTGAGCAGAGTAAGTGTTTTAGGCTCAGAGACCACGATGCTCAAGTATTAGTATATCAATGCTTGAGTATTAGGCCTTTTTCAAGCATCTATTCATCTTCCATCATCGATGCTTGAGCACTAGGGTACAACACTCGAGCACTAGAAAGTCAATGCTCGAGTATTGAACCATTTTGGGCATCTATTCATCTTTCAACCCCGATACTTGAACACTATGACATAGCACTCGAGCACCAGGATACAACACTCGAGCACATGTGCTAATGCTTGAGTGTTAGTTGTTTTGTTCTTATCTATGCCCTCAACACTCGAGCACTGAGTGTCAGTGCTCAAGTGTTGATAGATTCTAGTGACTTAAACCCTTTTCCCGTGAGCATTCGCACCCTAACTGCGAGCACTCCCAAAATCCTCTGAATCCCAATCATTACAACTGCCTCCAAACCGTTACAACCCATCCCAGAAATTGTTTTTCGGCTAAACCCCCTTATTATTACAAATTATTACTTCCATTTACACTCTACTCTGTGTAAATTCCTAATTATTGCCGACGGAACCCTTTGTTGTCTCTCTCTCTAAGTTTTGATCAAATTTAAGTATGGCTCGCACTAAAACTACTGCTGGTAAAGGCAAGAGAACCTCTTCCTCTGCTTCTTCTCAATCCAAGTCAGCCTCTACTTCTCAACCCCCATCCAAGAAGTGAGGATTGATGAGCCCTCTGAAGCGACAGTGAGTCCTACAGTCTAGAAATCAATCACAAATCAACCTAAGTCAATTTTGAAGGATAAGGGAAAGGCACTCATGATTTCTGGCTCTCAATCCACTGCTGCTGCTCCATCAAGTTCTAAGACTGAGAGTGTATCACCAAGAAATTTAGCCTCTTCTTCCAAGCTAAGGCCAAGAGCAAGAAGAAAGAAGAAAGTGACCAAACAAGAACTTACAAAGGCACCGAAGGGATTCAATACATCCACGATATACATTACAACCATCCTGACTTTGAGACTAAGTTAAAGAGTTATCCATTAAGTCATGCGGTGTATATAGATTTAAAGGAATTAGATGGTTTTGGATTTAAGGTTTCTGATTATCTGAATCATTATAAGCCTTTGATAGAGATTAAGGATGATTTTTCCCCCGATATGGTTAGAATTTTCTATAACAACATTAGGGCTGAGCAGATGGACCCGTACCCGGACGGCTTGCCCGCAACCCGCAAGAAAATGCCCGTTCAAGCCTGCCCATCGTGTACCCGTAACGGGCGGGCAAAAAAACCTGCCCATATAAATCCCAAGGGGCGGGCTACGGGTTAGGCCACAGGCTGCCCGTAGCCCGCCTGTATGTAATATTTTTTTTTAAAGTGAAACCCCAAACCCAGAAGCCAAAATGGTCGAAGGCCCCAACATGTGAGGCCCATTATGCGCTGCCCCTGCCCAGTCCACATTGCTGCTTGAGGTTTCATTGTTTCAGGTTGATGTTCAGATTTCATTAGGTGTTTACTACTCCCAGCTAGCTCCTCCAGACTCGTGCTTGTAGTGTGCCCTAGAATCATTCATTGACATTCGATTCGATCTTCGCTAGCTATCGAGACAGAGTACCGAGCTCAGAACTCAGAGATCGGTGAGCTGAGAGTTCTGAGACAATGAGACTTCGTTTGCGTCTTTGCGAGGGCAGCTTCATCTTCACCTTCGTTTTCGACTTCGTTTGCGAGGTAAGCTGATCTTCAAGTCTACTGATCTTCATTTGCGGCGTTGCAAGCTGAGCTAATCTTAACCTTCATTCTCAACTTCAAGTGTATATATTAAATATTTGTCATCGAACACTTTCCCCTAATTTAACCTTCACTATGTGTTGTTCTTCACCGTCCCTTTCCAGTTCAAGCTGAGAACGTTACGAGACTTATGCTATTTTTTTTTATTGTTTGATGTTGAACATTGATGGTTGCTGGTTTGATACATTGATGGATGTAATATGGCTTGCTGATTTTCTTTCATTTTGGTTGTAGTATGGTTGTTGTTTGATGATTATGATTTGTTTCCCTTAAGGTCAAAGAACATGCTTCCTTGTTTTTATTGCGGAACGTGTTTCAACTATTTTGATACAGCGATTCACCAACATTTATTGCAAGTTGAGTTCTATTCTGTCATTTGTTGCAACGAATACGAAAGTGTTGGAGTTCAATGTGAGTGGATTTTTTTCTCATCTCAATTCACCATGTCTGTTTCTTACAGTTTCCTACACTCTGGGTAGTTTCTTCCCTAGTGCCCATTGTTGGTGGAGTGGCACTTGCATCAGTTACTAAGGCCTCCTTTAATTGGTAAAATGAGCTTTAGCATGTCTCTAACCTTTAAGGGGAAAAAGAGAGCAAGTGTAGCCTGATCTGAATAGAAAATATTTGTTCACTTAAATTCTAACAATATGTTCCACTTTTTGATGGAATTTTTTTAAGGGCTAGATTTTGGAGTGCAATGGCATCCAATTTAACAAATCAGTCTCGTAACGTTCTCAGCAAAAAAAGTCATGGTTAAGAAAGATGTAAGCTGATTTGTCACTTCTGAGAGTTTTTGGTCTATTTCATCATTCAAAATATTATTTTTGCATTATAGTAATACTTTGACACTTTTATCTATTATTACTATATTGCCCAAACAAACAGAAATTGACAAGCATCTTGTTCTTCTCAGGATTCTATGCACAATATAACCCTCTTCTCAATAATAACCATTATGTCATTCTTCATGTTAGCCCCAGTGGCTGTCTTCATGGAGGGTGTTAAACTAACCCCTGCATATCTACAATCTATGGTGAGTGAACAATGTGGAATTGCTGACTTGTTGTGACGATAGTTGCATGTTACATGTTTTCTCTGCCATGTGTTTTTAACATTGTCCTTGCCTTTTATCTGTGCCTATCTGCAACATTAGCTTTCTTGCAGCAAAACGGGCTGCCCGTACCCGTAAGAAACCAGCCCATTTATTGGCAGCCCATTTAAAAGGGTATAAACGGGTTCATGCACGAGTACGGGCTAGCCCGTACCCATGAAACATTTGACGGGCGGGTAACGAGCTAAGGCACGGGCTGCCCAACCCGCCCGTTGGTCTCCCCTAAATAACATGTCTTCAAATTTAGTTAAAAATGATCAAGGGGAAATAATCTCTTACTCTACGGTTACAAGGATAAGAGGTAAAAAGATTGTCATCACTCCATATTCACTAAATGGATTTTTGGGCACTCATGAGTATATAGAAAGTTTAACAAACTTTTCTGAGGAAGAAATTCACAACCTGTTGAGGGCAAGAGTGTCTTATGTGAGTCTATCTTTTGAGCCCTTTGTTATGCCCCCACTCCAAAGGACCATTCACTACATATATTCCAGGTGTTTAGTGAAAAAAGTGGGAATTATAGTCATTTGGCTCATATGGACTACCATAATTTATCATGGATCATGAAGAAGAAAAAGTGGAATATAGGAGAATTGGTCTTCAATGAGATGTGAAGATTTGTATTCTCGAGCTCTAAGAGAATTAAATGCCTTACCCATGCTTGGTGTCTCACATCCTGAACCAACTTGAGATTTGGCCTATTTTGGATAAGGTTGTGACTCCAATGAAGTTTGGAGAGGGCCATATGCATAGGATGACATAAACATAGTAGATCCTCAGGCACAATTTTAGAAGAAGAAAACAACCTCTGCCACTTCCCGAAGAAAGGATAAGTCTTAGTCTTCTGCATCTCCTCAACCTTCATCTGCTCCATCATTTGCTCATGTTGCCATACAACAGTTTATGGAGACCGAGTTTAGAAGGATGAGTGAAGCCTTCATGACTGCCTTTCATGCCGAGACTCAAAACTACATCAACAATGTACTAAAGGCAGCAGGAGACTACTTTGCTGGGAGATCATTGGAAGTTGAGTTACTTCTCTGTCTAGGGATCTTATTTCCTTCAGAGATGCCTTCTTGGAGCAGTTTGCCACTTTGCAGGGTACAGTGAGTAGCTTAGATAGTAGAGTGGCAGCCATTGAGCAGTACATTAGAGACCATCAGACTCCACTCGATCTGCTCTTGCTTTTTCTCATGCACCTATGCCTCATGCTTCTCTTGATCCTCCTACTATGCTATTCTGGCCATAATTGACTTCTCTTCTTCCATCTTCAATCCTGAGCCCACTTCTCAGCCTATACCTGCACCACCTGTTTCCTCTATGCCTCCTCCTGAGCCATCTAGCACTCCTGATGTTCCTGACTCCTCTCCACAGTAATCCTTCTTGATTGATGACAAAAAGGGGGAGAGAAATCAGAATCTGAGTTGGGCATGCTTTTATATTTTTATTTCTGTTGAACTGTGTTGAACTTTGTATTTGTGTTTTTGAATCATGTTAAACTATGTGTAACATTGTGTTTATGGTATGAATTTCATAATTATGTTTTTCACTATGTCACTTTATTAATTGCTTACCATTTATTACTTGAAATTCTCATAACTTCTTATTTATAGTTTTGTCATCATCAAAAAGGGGGAGAATGTTGATACCTTATTTTAATGATAACAAAATTGATGTTTTATGTTTTTGCAGGAATTATAAAGTTGGTAAAATGTCTCTGAAATTTGAATATTTGAGTTTGGCATGCTACTGTTTTTTTTCAAATTAATAACTCAGTGCTTTCTGAAATTGCCCGAGCAGTAAGTCAAAGTATTGCCAATACTCAAGTATTGGGACACAATGCTCGAGTACTATCTTTAGAACTTACAATTTTAAGCAATGTTGTCACTGAATGCTCAAACATTGATACAAGCAGTGTTGATACTCGAGCACTGCAGCTCAATGCTCGAGCACTGTGCCTAAAAAATACAGTACTTTCACTCAATGCTCAATCATAAAGTTCAAGCGTGGCCAACACTCGAGCATTGATCCTCAATGCTCGAGCATCAAGCTCAATATATGGTTTTCAGGAAGTGATGTCATAAGAATGATCGAACAATGAATGGAAGCATTGCCAGTGCTCAAGCACTGGCACCCAATGCTCGAGCAACGAGCTTTAAGTCCATGCCATCAGACAGTGCTGCTAAGCCATACTCAAGAAAAAGCCAAGAGTATTACCAGTGTTAGAGCACTACAACACAGTACTCGAGTGTTGAGGGTCTTTTCTCTGTGCTGTCAAAGAATGCTCCAGCAGAGGCTTCAAGTAGAGCCAATGCTCGAGTACTGAGAATCAATGCTTGAGTATTGAAGGTTTCTCATATAGTGATGTGAGTAAATGCTGCCAGCAGTAACTGGAAGCATTGCCAATGCTTGAAAATGCGGAATGATGCAGAATGCGGATGAAAACGAGTGAATTCACTGATGATTCCTAAAATACAACACTAAATGCAAAGATGAAACAAAGACAAATGCAGAAGAAGCAAACAAAATCACAATCTAACAACTATGGCACTTAGCTTCCCCGGCAACGGCGCCAAATTCTTGGCGTGCCCTGTCTCGTAAATCACAAAACAGTGTCGTTAGTCAACCTTGAAAATTTGCCAAGAATTAAATTTATAATCTCCAAGGGTTGTATAGTTGCAACCCAGGGTCGTTCTCACCGGAAGCAAGTCGCGCGCCAAAAGTTCTTAGCTTATGCTTATGTTTGCGATGTAAAAATGCAAATGGGGTTTAGTTTGAAATAAACTAACCTACCTATCTAAATGCAGAAATTAAAACTTGTTTTTGGTATTTTTTGATTGGGGAGGAAAAATTAGGCAGAAATGGAATAAAAATGGAAGTGTTATGGAAGATTCCTCTTGAAAATGAATTGGGCCATCACAGTTCGCAAAAGATTAGGTAGAGTAATTACTTTTCGCACTAAGGTTTCGAAATCATA
>JANTPZ010135232.1:0-14615 GCA_025593235.1 Vachellia pachyceras
TACGGTGTTTTTCTCTTTCTATGATCCTGCAATTTAGCATTTATGAGGGTAGGTTAAGTTCAAACGTTGTTATACACTAATAAGGAAAGATACGGAGCAGGTAGAAAACTGTCAGAGAGAGAAAATAGCCATTGAGAAAATATACTCGAGTGATTGATCTTAATACTCGAGTGTTGGACAAGCATTTTGAATTTTGTGAAGTAATACTCGAGTGTTCTGATTCAATGCTTGAGTTTTGTAAACACTTTTAAGCTTACTCGAGTGTTGACTGAGAGTATTGAAAAGATTTTGAAAGTTTGATGTGAATACTCGAGTGTTAGAAACATTGTACTCGAGTGTTGAGAATACTTTCAGTTGATACTCGAGTGTTCAGAAGAAAACTAGAAGTGAAAACATTTGAAATCCCTTAATACTCGAGTGTTGAGGACATAATACTCGAGTGTTTAGATGGAAGTGTTGAGTTTTTTTTAAGAAGAGGCTCGATACTCGAGTGTTCAGAAATCAACACTCGAGTGTTGTCAACACTTTCACCTAATACTTGAGTGTTGTGCATGAAGTGTTGTCTCTTATTTGAAAACTTTTGCTCAATACTCGAGTGTTGAAAAACAAGCACTCGAGTGTTGTCAACACTTCTTCCACAACTCGAGTGTTTCACTTCAAGTTCAAGTATTTAGGCTCAATACTCGAATGTTCAACCTTAATACTTGAGTGTTGTCAATACTTCCATTTGCAACTCGAGTGTTCTGCTTCAAGTGTTGAGTATTGGTTTGAAAAATAAGCCCGATACTCGAGTATTGCAACACAATACTCGAGTGTTGTCAATACTTCAACATAATGTACTTATGGCCATATTAAAAATAAAAACAAAGCTTCATTCATTCATACATGCTTCACATAATCTAGCAAAGCACTACAGCAAATCGATGCATAACATAAACATCACATACATACAAGTAAGTAAGTTCACTACCTTTTAGATTTTGCCTCCTCCTTAAGTACGTTGATCTTCTAACCATACCTTTTCTTTGTCACTTTATGGCCCTAGGGAATTAATAACATAATTAGAGCCATGAAAAGTGAATGCCCAATGGGCCACATTAGCCCTAAAGGCTTACTTTTACCCTTGGAGTTTCTACAATTTACATTTGGTTACTTTCTCTCTTAATTTCGCATGGAAACCAAAAGCTGTCAGTATGTTGACTAAATTTTGAAAAATCATAATTAATTCTATATAACTCCAATTGGGGTGGTTCAAATTTCTATGTGAATATATTTCAGTATAATTTCATATAAAAATACTCAATTTTGGTCATCACAGCCATATCATTCCCAAAATTTCGTCACATACAAACTGTTCCAGATTTCATTCCAGAAACAGGACACAAGTTCAAAACTTCATATCTCCTATTACACAAGTCCAATTAACCCATATGACCTTTCAAATTGAAGCTTGATAAGTCTACTTTAATTATGAAAATTTTCATGGTCATTGGGAAACATTTTCCCACACAAAATCATGTTACAATTACACTGCCTCCAGAAAACGAATTTCACAGCCCCTACTCTTTAACTTCCAAAAATTCCAATTTCATATACAAGCATCTAAAAATCATGAACACTTGTATACCTACACAAAAACTCATTTTGGATCTATTGGAAGCATCAAAATTATCAAAAGAATTCATTTTCATCAGTTCCAGTCAGACCGAAACAGTGCACACATATTCAACAGTATGAATTTTTCAACTTCCATCACTTCTACCACTTGATTCATGTTTCCAAACTCTCATTCATGCATGGGAAAACATGATTCTTGCTCTCCTATGCCAAGTGAAAAATTGGGCAGCATAACCCCTAGGGTTTCATCATCCAAAAATTTACAACAACAACCAAACAACAACAAACTATGCACCAACATACTCCTTACAACACAAGGAGTGTTTTCCATATGATTATTGGCTCTAAACCCCACTCTTTCTCACTTTCTCTTGCAAGATCCCTAACTTTGAAACTTCCAAAAGAGAAGACTAATCAAGAAAGTGATCCATGGAAGTTGTAGAGAAACTTGCAAGGATCATTTTGATGTATAGAAACAAGATTTGAATTTAAGGATAAACTGAAATATATTCTCGTTAAAAGTTTACTTCCTTTAACACCAATCTCGTTAAAAGAATATGTCCTCTTTTTTGTGAAAAGATTTGAATTTTGAAAAAACACAATCATTTAAGGAATCCAAATTTAAAAATGAGTCACAGTGGATGTTTGCATTCAATTATAAGAGAGTTAAAAGTTTACTTGCTTTAACACCAATCTTGTTAAAAAAATACGTCCCCTTTTTTGTGAAAATATGTGAATTTGAAAAACACAATGATTTAAGGAATCTTATTTAAAAAATGAGACACAGTGGGTGTTTCCATTCAATTCTAAGAGAGTTAAATGTTTAATTCCTTTAACACTAACTTTGTTGAAAAAATATGTCCCCTTTTTTGTGAAAATATTTGAATTTTAAAAAGCAATATGATTTAAGATTTTCTAATTAAAAATGGAGTCACAGTGGATGTTTCCGTTCAATCCTTAGAGAGTTAAATGTGTAATTCCTTTAACAACAATCTTGTTAAAAAAATTTGTCCCACTTTTTTGTGAAAAACATTTGAATTTGAAAAACACAATGATTTAAGGAGTCCTAACGAAAAACTGAGTCACAGTGGAAGTTTCCATTCAATTCTACGAGAGTTAAATGTTTAATTCCTTTAACACCAATCTTGTTGGAAAAATATGTCCTCTTTTTTTGTGAAAAGATTTGAATTTTAAAAAACACAATGATTTAAGGAATCATATTTCAAAACTAAATCACAGTGGGTGTTTCCATTCAATTCTAAGAGAGTTAAATGTTTAATTCCTTTAACACCAATCTCGTTGAAAAAATATGTCCTTTTTTGTGAAAAGATTTGAATTTTAAAAAACACAATGATATAAGTAATCCTATTTAAAAACTGAGTCACAGTGGGACTTTCCATTCAATTCTAAGAGAGTTAAATGTTTAATTGCTTCAACACCAATCTCGTTGAAAAAATATGTCCCCCATTGTTCTGAATATATTTGAATTTTGAAAAGCAACATGATTAAAGTTTTTCTAATTAAAAACAGAGCCACAGTGGATGTTTCCTTTTAATTTTAAGCGACTTAAATGTTTAATTCCTTTAACGCTAATCTTGTTGAAAAAATATGTCATCTTTTTTTGTGAAAAGATTAGAATTTGAAAAACACTGTGATTTAAGGAATCCTAATGATAAACTGAGTTAGAGTGGAAGTTTCCATTAAATTCTACGAGTGTTAAAAATTTAATTCCTTTAACACCAATCTCGTTGAAAAAATATGTCCTCTTTTTTTGTGAAAAGATTTGAATTTTGAAAAACACAATGATTTAAGGAATCCTAATTAAAAACTGAGTCACAGTGGAAGTTTCCATTCAATTCTACGAGAGTTAAATGTTTAATTCCTTTAACACCAATCTCATTGAAAAAATATGTATTTTTTTGTGAAAAGATTTGAATTTTCAAAAACACAATGATTTAAGGAATCCTATTTAAAAACTGACTCACAGTTGGTGTTTCCATTCAATTCTAAGAGAGTTAAATGTTTGATTCCTTCAACACCAATCTCGTTGAAAAAATATGTCCCCCATTTTTGTGAAAAATTTTGAATTTTGAAAAGCAACATGATTTAAGGTTTTCTATTTAAAAATAGAGTCACAGTAGATGTTTCCTTTTAATCTTAAGTGAGTTAAATGTTTAATTCCTTTAACACTAATCTTGTTAAAAAAATATGTCCTCTTTTTTTGTGAAAAGATTTGAATTTGAAAAACAAAGTGATTTAAGGAATCCTAATGATAAACTGAGTCACAGTGGAAGTTTCCATTCAATTGTACGAGAGTTAAATGTTTAATTCCTTTAACACCAATCTCGTTGAAAAAATATGTCCTCTTTTTATTTTTTGAAAAGATTTGAACTTTGAAAAACACAATGATTTAAGGAACCCTAATCAAAAACTGAGTCACAGTGGATGTTTCCATTCAATTCTATGAGAATTGAATGTTTAATTCCTTTAACACCAATCTTGTTGACAAAATATGTCCCCCTTTCTGTGAAAAGATTTGAATTTTGAAAAACACAATGATTAGAGGAATCCTAATGAAAAACTGAGTCACTGTGAAAGTTTCCATTCAATTCTTAGAATGTTAAAAATTTCATTCCTTTAACACTAACCATATTGAAAACATATGTCCCCCTTTTAGTGAAAATATTTGAATTTTGAAATGAAACATGATTTAAGGTTTTCTAATTAAAAACTGAGTCACATTGGATGTTTCCGTTCAATTCTTAGAGAGTTAAATGTTTAATTCCTTTAACACCAATCTTGTTAAAAAAATATGACCTCTTTTTTTGTGAAAAGATCAGAATTTGAAATACACAATGATTTAAGGAATCCTAATGAAAAACAGAGTCACAATGAAAGTTTCCATCCAATTCTACGAGAGTTAAATGTTTAATTCCTTTAACACCTTTTGTGAAAAGATTTTAATTTTGAAAAACACAATGATTTAAGGAATCTTAATTAAAAACTTATTCACATTGGATGTTTCCATACAATTCTAAGAGAGTTAAAAGTTTAATTCCTTGAACACCAATCTTGTTGAAAAAGTATGTCCACCATTTTGTGAAAAGATTTGAATTTTGAAAACCACAATGATTTAAGGAATCCAAGTGAAAAACAAAGCCACAGTGGATTTTTCCATTCAATTCTGAGAATGTTAAAAGTATGATTCCTTTAACACTAACCTTGTTGAAAAAATATGTCCCCCTTTTTTGTGAAAATATTTCAATTTTGAAAAGTACCATGATTTAAGTTTTTCTAATTAAAAACTGAGTCACAGTGCATGTTTCCGTTCAATTCTTATAGAGTTCAATGTTTAATTCCTTTAACATCAATCTTGTTAAAAACATATGTCCTCTTTTTTTGTGAAAAGATTTGAAGTTGAAAAACACAATGATTTAAGGAATCCTAAAGAAAAACTGAGTCACAGTGGATGTTTCCATTCAATTCTACGAGAGTTAAGTGTTGAATTACTTTAACACCAATCAAGTTGAAAAAATTCCTACTTTTTTGTGAATACATTTGAATTTTGAAAAACACAATGATTTAAGGAATTCTAATTAAAAACTGAGTCACAGTGGATGTTTCCATTCAATTCTAAGAGAGTTAAATGTTTAATTCTTTTAACACCAATCTCGCTGAAAAATATGTCCCCCTTTTTGTGAAAATATTTGAATTTTGAAAAGCAACATGATTTAAGTTTTTCTAATTAAAAACAGAGTCATAGTGGATGTTTCTGTTTAATTTTAAGAGAGTTAAATGTTTAATTCCTTTAACACTAATCTTGTTTAAAAAAATATGTTTTTTTAAAGATTTTAATTTGAAAAACACAATGATTTAAGGAATGCTAATGATAAACAGAGTCACAGCGGAAGTTTCCATTCAATTCTACAAGAC
The DNA here is from genome assembly GCA_025593235.1 of Vachellia pachyceras. NCBI lineage: Eukaryota > Viridiplantae > Streptophyta > Magnoliopsida > Fabales > Fabaceae > Vachellia > Vachellia pachyceras. The sequence continues at coordinate 5,551 of JANTPZ010135232.1, forward strand.
TTAAATGTTTTATTCCTTTAACACCAATCTCGTTCAAAAATATTCCCTATTTTTTTGTGAAAAGATTTGAATTTTGAAAAACACAATGATTTAAGGAACGCTAATCAAAAACTGAGTCACAGTGAATGTTTCCCTTCAGTTCTAAGAGAGTTAAATGTTTAATTCCTTTAACACCAATCTTGTTGACAAAATATGTCCCCCTTTTTGTAAAAAGATTTGAATTTTGAAAAACACAAAGATTTAAGGAATCCTAATTAAAAAATGAGTCACAGTGGATGTTTCGAATCAATTCTAAGAGAGTTAAATGTTTAATTCCTTTGACACCAATCTCGTGAAAAAAATATGTTTTTTTTGCGAAAATATTTTAATTTGAAAAACACAATGATCGAAGGAATCCTAATGATAAACTAAGTCACAGTGGAAGTTTCCATTCAATTCTACGAGAGTTAAATGTTTAATTCCCTTAACACCAACCTCATTGAAAAATATGCCCTATTTTTTTCTGAAAAGATTTGAATTTTGAAAAACACAATGATTTAAGGAATCCTAATGAAAAACTGAGGCATAGAGGAAGTTTCCATTCAATTCTACGACAGTTAAATGTTTAATTCCTTTAATAACAATCTCGTTGAAAAAATATGTCCTCATTTTTTGTGAAAAGATTTGAATTTTAAAAAACACAATGATTTTAGGAATCCTAATTAAAAACTGAGTCACAGTGGATGTTTTGAATCAATTCTAAGAGAGTTAAATGTTTAATTCCTTTAACACCAAACTCGTTGAAAAAAATATGTTTTTTTATGAAAATTTTTTAATTTGAAAAACACAAAGATTTAAGGAATCCTAATTATAAACAGAGTCACAGTGGAAGTTTCTATTCAATTCTACGAGAGTTAAATGTTTAATTCCTTTAACAGCATTCTTGTTGAAAAATATGCCCTATTTTTTTGTGAAAAGGTTTGAATTTTGAAAACCACAATGATTTAAGGAATCCTTATGCAAAATTGAGGCACAGCGGAATTTTCCGTTCAATTCTACGAGGGTTAAATGTTTAATTCCTTTAAGACCAATCTCGTTGAAAAAATATGTCCTCATTTTTTGTGAAAAGGTTTGAATTTTGAAAAACACAATGATTTAAGAATTCCAAATCAACAACTGAGTCACAGTAGATGTTTTCATTCAAGTCTAAGAGAGTTAAATATTTAATTCCTTTAACACCAATCTCGTTGAAAAAATATGTCCCTCTTTTTTGTCAAAATATTTGAATTTTGAAAAGTAACATGATTTAAGGCATTCTAATTAAAAACATAGCCACAGTGGATGTTTTCATTCAATTTTAAGTGAGTAAATGTTTAATTCCTTTAACACGAATCTTGTTGAAAAAAATATGTCCTCCTTTTTTGTGAAAAGGTTTGAATTTGAAAAACACAATGATTTAAGGAATCCTAATGAAAAACTGAGTTATAGTGGAAGTTTCCATTCAATTCTATGTGAGTGAAATGTTTAATTCCTTTAACACCAATCTCGTTGAAAAAATATGTCCTCTTTTTTATGAAAAGATTTGAACTTTGAAAAACACAATGATTTAAAGAATCCAAATAAAAAACTAAGCCACAGTGGATGTTTCCCTTCAATTCGAAGAGAGTTAAATGTTTAATTCCTTTAACACCAATCTTGGTGACAAAATATGTCCCCCTTTTTGTGAAAAGGTTTGAATTTTGAAAAAAACAATGATTTAAGGAATCCTAATGAAAAACTAAGTCGCTGTGGATAATTCCATTCAATTCTAAGAATGTTAAAAATTTAATTCCGTTAACGCTAACCTCGTTGAAAAAATATGTCCCCTTTTTTATGAAAGTATTTGAATTTTGAAAAGCAACAAGATTTAGGGTTTTCTAATTTAAAAATGAGTCATAGTGGATGTTTCCGTTCAATTCTTAGAGTTAAATATTTAATTCCTTTAACACTAATCTTGTTAAAAAAATGTCCTCTTTTTTTGTGAAAAGATTTGGATTTGAAAAACACAATGATTTAAGGAATCCTAATAAAAAACTGAGTCATAGTTGAAATTTCCATTCAATTCTACGAGAGTTAAATGTTCATTTCCTTTAACACTAATCTCATTGAAAAAATATGCCCTCTTTTTTTGTGAAAAGATTTGAATTTTGTAAAACACAACGATTTAAGGAATCCTAATTAAAAACTGAGTCACAGTGGATGTTTGCATTCAATTCTAAGAGAGTTAAATGTTTAATTCCTTTAACACAAATCTCGTTGAAAAAATTTGCCCTCTTTTTTATGAAGATATTTTTATTTTGAAAACACATTAATTTAAGGAATTCTAATTAAAAACTGAGTCACAGTTGATGTTTCCATTCAATTCTAAGAGAGTTAAATGTTTAATTCCTTTAATACCAATCTCATTGAAAAAATATGTCCTCCTTTTTCTGAAAAGATTTGAACTTGAAAAACACAATGATTTAAGGAATCCTAATGATAAACGGAGTCACAGTGGAAGTTTCCATTCAATTCTATGAGAGTTAAATGTTTAATTCCTTTAACACCAATCAATTTGAAAAAAATTCCTCTTTCTTTGTGAAAACATTTGAATTTTGAAAAACACAATGATTTAAGGAATCCTAATTAAAGACTGAGTCACAGTTGAAGTTTCCAATCAATTCTAAGAGAGTTAAATGTTTAATTCTTTTAACACCAATCTCGTTGAAAAATATGTCCCCCTTTTTTGTGAAAATATTTGAATTTTGAAACGCAACATGAGTTAAGGTTTTCGAATTAAAAGCAGAGTCATAGCGGATGCTTCCGTTCAATTTTAAGAGAGTTAATTGTTTAATTCCTTTTACACTAATCTTGTTGAAAAAAATATGTTTTTTTTTGTGAAAAGATTTTAATTTGAAAAACACAATGATTTAAGGAATCCTAATGATAAACCGAGTCACAGTTGAAGTTTCCATTCATTTCTACGAGAGTTAAATGTTTAATTCCTTTAACACCAATCTAGTTGAAAAATATGCCCTCTTTTTTTGTGAAAAGATTTGAATTTTGAGAAACACAATAATTTAAGGAATCCTAATTAAAAACTGAGGCACCGTGGATGTTTCCATTCAATTCTAAAAGAGCTAAATGTTTAATTCCTTTAACACAATCTTGTTGAAAAATAAGTCCTCTTTTTATATGAAAAGATTTGAACTTTGAAAAACACAATGATTTAAGGAACCTTAATCAAAATCTGAGTCACAGTGGATGTTTCCCTTCAATTCTAAGAGAGTTAAATGTTTAATTCCTTTAACACAAATCTTGCTGACAAAATATGTCCCGCTTTTTGTGAAAAGATTTGAATTTTGAAAAACACAATGATTTAAGGAATCCTAATGAGAAACTGAATCGCTGTGGATGATTCCATTCAATTCTAGGAATGTTAAAAGTTTAATTTTTTTTGACACTAACCTTGTTGAAAAAATATGTCCCCCTTTTTTGTGAAAATATTTGAATTTTGAAAAGCAACATGATTTAGGGTTTTCTAAATAAAAACATGACTTAGGGTTTTCTAAACAAAAACTGAGTCACACTGGATAATTCCGTTCAATTCTTAGAGAGTTAAATATTTAATTCCTTTAACACCAATCTTGTTGAAAAAAATATGTCCTCCTCTTTTGTAGAAAGATTTGAATTTGAAAAACACAATGATTTAAGGAATCCTAATGAAAAACTGAGTCACAGTGGAAGTTTCCTTTCAATTCTATGAGTTAAATGTTCAATTCCTTTAACACCAATCTCGTTGAAAAAATATGTCCTCTTTTTTTGTGAAAAGATTTGAATTTTGAAAAACACAATGATTTAAGGAATCCTAATTAAAAACTTAGTCACAGTGGATTTTCCATTCAATTCTAAGAGAGTTAAATGTTTAATTCCTTTAACACAAATCTCATTGAAAAAATATGTCCCCTTTTTGTGAAAATATTTGAATTTTGAAAAGCGGAATGATTTAAGAAATCCTAATTAAAAACTGAGTCACAGTGGAAGTTTGCAAAAATCAAATTCAAAGTCAAAAAGTTGACCAAAAATCAGAAAAATGTATGAAAAGTAATGGCATAATAGGAATTTCTCAAAATTTAGATTGTGAAAGGGCATTTTGGTCATTAAGAGAAAGTGTAAGGGAATTTTGGTCATTTGACATAGTCAAAGTCAAAGTCAAAACGTCAAATAGTTGACCAAAAATCAGAAAAATTAACAGATGCCTAAAAGATAGAGCAGAACTCACTGATTACTAGAGATTCAACCGATTACTGAAATTCGGTCTAGATGATGACTTATGGAATTTTAAAGATTTGATGATTGAAAATATTTATTTAAGGTATCAGGAGTTCTTTAAGACCAAAAACTAGAGTCTATAAGAATTTAGTGGAATTTATAGTGTTTTACAAAATTATTGCCCAAGGTACGATTAAGGCGACTTTCCTGAAAATGAGGAAAAATGCCCGAAAATCCCCAAAAATACAATTTATTACAAAAACTAATTTGGGACAATTAGAAGGTATTTTGGGGAAAAGAGAAGGCCTAAAATATCAATGAAAAATGAAGAAACTTATAAGGCCCTAAAAATGATTTATTCTAAAATAGCTTGTTTCAGGAATTTTAGACACGATAAAGTAATCCTGTTAATTTTGATAAGATTAAGGGATAATTTGAGGATGATGATTTTAATATATTTAAGAGGGAAATATGGAGATTAAATAAGGAAGAAAACATCTCCAGAAAAGTAGAAAAAGATTTACCGGAATAAAATTAAGTTTACCGGTAAAAAGTGTAATCGGTAGAAGTAACCGAATGGAATTTGGTTTGGTTAGTGTAACCAAACCATAACCAGATTTTTCTAGCTTCATCATGACATTTTTGACTAGCCAATAAGGAGAAAACAAATGGTGGTGGTGTGGCTAGGAACCTCCTTACTAAGAATGCATCCTAGCCCTTAATTCTTTTAATGGGAGTTTATAAATATGATTTATCCTTCTCTTCCACCACCATTTGGCCAACTTATCCAGCAGCAAATTGGGAGAGAAGAGCATGCCATTTTCCTCCATGGAAGAGGAGAACAAGCTTCCAAAAATCCAAGGTAAGAGGAGTTGCCACCTTATGCTATATATCAAATTCTTCCTCTCAACTTCCTCTACAACTTCCATGGATTGAAATTCCGATTTGGGCTCTCTTTCTCAAGTTTGAATACCTAGGGTTCTTGAGAGGAAAGTGAGAAAGAGAGGAATTTAGAACCATTGATTGGTGGTAAAAGCCTCCTTGTGTTGTAAGGAGTGTTTTGGTATATATATTGTGATTGTTTGAGATTGTTTTTGTGATTTTGAATTTTGGGAAATCATGAAGTTTTAGGGGAGGTGCTGCCCAATTTTCCATTTGATATAGGAGATCTAAAAACAAGTTATACCATGCTTGAATATGGATTTGGAAACAAGAATCAAGTGTTATAAATGATGAAAGTTGAAAAACACATGTTAAGGTATTTTGGGGAAACCTCTCGGCCTGTGCTGGTTTAAGGAGAAGGAAGTTTCTTTTGATGATTTTGATGCTTCCAATGAGTCCAAGATGAGTTTTTGTGTAGGGTAAAAGTGGTCACAAGTTTGTGGAAACCCTAGAAGACATTAGTGACAAATTAGGGTTTCTAAGGTTCTTAAAGTTCAAGAGTTGATTCAAGGGAGTTTACTTTGGTTTTTGTTTTGGAAATGGCTTAAGATTAATGGCCACAATGTTGTTGATTATGTAGGCAAGTGTTTGGTGCAAGAGGATAAATTTCTAAGAGGTCAAGAAAGCTTACAACTTAAAGGAAAGTTAAGAGCACAAGGTAGCAAGACCTTCTAACCCTAAGCTTAATTGCTTTGAAAATGTGTATGAATTATGCATGACTTGTATTGAAAATTTGTGATGATTGAAGGTGTGAATATGTGCTTTTGTATGCTATGGCCATATGCATTTCATTATTACATGTTGCACTTTTATGAATTCACACTTATGTTGAAAGTTGTCATGCAATTTTATAATGTGTGTTAGAAAGTTTTGCTACTGGGATTTCCAAAAATCTCACCCTCCCCCACTAACCATTTTTAGGTGGAAGCACATCAAAGGGTAGGGAGGAAATCCATGATGCTTGAAGTAAAAATATGCATATGTGTATGAATGTAAATTATGTTGTAAACTTTCAATTATATTGTTGAAGTTTGTGAAGTAGCATGTAATATAACTCGTGCATGTATGATGGACTTATGATATCTAATGTATGCCCTATGAATGAAAAATACATAGATTATTATGATTAAGAAAAGTTTAGAAATTATTAGGTTGAATTATGAAGTTAAGAAGTTGAAAATTTGGCTAAGTGAGAAGTTGGTTAAACCCTCAAATTTGGCATAATGTATAACAGAGTAAATGAATTTCAAATGTTCTGAAATTTTGTGGAAAAATAGTTCACATTGCAAGGTTTCTAATGAGCTAAAGATCATTGAAATTGGAATTTTGAACACAAAGTTATGACTGTCCAAAGTTGACTAAAAATCACAGAAAATCCTGGGAAAATGAAAAATTACCATATGAACAGTACATTTTCACAAAAGAATCTGTACCAGTTGGACTAGTTACTGTTAAATGAGTATTTTTACCTCATAAAATAATTTTTAAGCTTCAGATAGAAGTTGGAGCCACTCAATTTCGATTTTTCTAGAATTAGTTACGAGTTTTCAAAGTTGGCCCGAAAACTGTGAATAATACTTTCTTAAAAATGAAAGTTTTCATTTTGGTCCCTTTTCACAATGTAAGATGTTTGAGGCCATTAAGTGGTTCCAACTCATCATAATGGAAGCTAAGAGGGAGAAATAAGAAGTGTCACATTGTTGTGGTATCCGAGCAAAGGTTTGGGAATTGTTTGGAATAATTGTGCATTTTTGTTTGATATATTGTGCACTATTATTCAACATGTTTATGACTTGGATATGTTATGTTATGTATTGGTTGCCTCTTATGGTTATATGTTAGTTAGTTATGCCTTATGTTCATTATTATATAAATGAATGTGACTAGCTAAACATGAAAAGTCAATTATACTACTAAAGTGACTAAAGAAGAGAGGGAGCTAGCACGAGAATTTCCAGAACATGCAGGGGATAAGGGATACGAAGGTCTAGCATTTGATAAGATTGCTCCTCTTCAGCACATAATGGATGCTAACATCCGAGGACTCTGTGGGCATACTGCTCTGCATGGACAAGGGTTTCGGTTGGCATATATCCAGGTGAGCTAGAGAGGCATATTAGCAAGATCAGAATGTTCAGAACCTGTACGTCCGGTAGAGATACCGGTGCCAGAGGAAGAGCTCCCAGTAGAAGAAGAGGATCCAGAAAGGGAAGAGAACCCTGAATAAACTTCACTTGGATTAGAATATGTTACGATAGTATCATCTCGAGGACCAAGCGATAGCAAAGGCAACTAAAAGATTAAAGTTTAAACTACAAAAATTGTCTAGAGGAGATAGTTTACGGGAAAGTTAGACGCCGTAAATGGATTATATCGATTGTACCCTGGAATTAAATACCCGTGGAATTATAGAACTACTTTTCTCCTCAAAGACAAAGATTTTATTGAGTCAAATAGTAAATGCCAGAGTGGCATTTGAGCTTGATTAGCCACCAAAGGTGCAGTAGGGACTCCCTCCCCAGTTTAGATTGAAGTTAAAGAGTCCCTTAGTAATTTTCTGATAGTTGGAGAGTTCTTAAATGTATTTCCAAAAGAGATCAGCAGACTACCTCTATAGAGTGAGGTGAAGTTTGCTATTGATTAAGTACCAGGAATGAACTCAAGTTCCAAGATTCCGTACAGAACATTTTTAATTAAGAAGAAAGAGATAAAAGAGCAGATAGAGGAGCTATTAGAGAAGGGGATTGTTAGACCCAGTGTCTCACCCTGGAAAGCCCCAGTTTTTTTTTGTGAAAGGAAACACAAGAGTTTTAGGTTGATCTTGGTCAGAGCTAATGATATTTTTTTAAGATGGTTTTCCATACAAGATACGAACATTATGAGTTTATAAGAGTACTATATGGTTTAATGAGTGCCCCTGCAGTTTTCATGAACTACCTGAACGGTGCATTTTGACAATACTTGGACCGGTTTATCGTAGTCTTATAAATGATACCATAATGCACTCCAGATCTTTAAAGGAATATAAAAAGGGCATCCGAGAATTTTTATAAATTGTTTTGAAAGAAAAATATTTATGTTAAGCTCAGTAAGTTCTGGTTATTAAAGGTGAAATTCCTAGGATAGGTGATCACTTAGGAAGAAGTCACCACAGACCGCGCTAAGTAAAGGTAGTACTGAGATGGAATCGGCCTAGGACAGTAAGAGAAGTAAAATTCCTAAGGCACGTGATCTCTCAGGAATGGGTCGCAGTGGACTACGCCGAGTAAAGGCGGTACTGAGATAAGATCTGCCTAGGACCATAACCGAAGTCAAGAGTTTTCTGGGCCTAGCAATTTATTATAGATGTTTTATATAAAACTTTTCTTGATTGCCTTGCTGCCGATTAAGCTCACTAGAAAGAACCAGTCTTTTTCTATAAAATGACAAGAATATTCATACGTATAATTTATAGCTGGCAGTGATAGTTTATGCCTTAAAGATATGGAGGCACTAGTTATATGGAGTGTAATATCCATAATTTCATACTAAATGAGATAAAGGCTAATCTGATAATTATGATGATGAATTAGAGATGAAAAGTAGAAAGCTCAAAAAGAAAGAAAGACTAAGGGCCGAAGTTCAGGCACGGAGTTCCGTGTGAATTCCAAAATTAAGTATATTTGCCCTAGAAGTAATATGAGGATGGGAAAACTTATAGGAAGGGACCCATATGTCATTTAATAAAAGACCAAGGGCATAAAGGTCTTTCAGAATCAAAAGTAAGGGCAAAATAGTAATTTTGCAAAAAGTAGAGAAAGTAAGGGCAAAATGGTAATTATGAGAAAGTTAAAGGGTATTTTGGTCATTTGACA
>JANTPZ010135233.1:0-12366 GCA_025593235.1 Vachellia pachyceras
TAAGAACCATATAAAAGGGTAATATATATGGGCATAGAAAGCTCCAGAATAGCCAATTTATGAGAAACTAATTAAATTTCATAATATCCGTAGAAATGAATACCAAGTGGAAATAAAAGTTATATGACCAGAAGTTGTATAATCTTGATCTCTTATTTTAATATGTATGGCGGATACCATATATTTTATAAAATAGTCAGAAGCTATATTTATATAATTTAATTATTGTTATACTTACAGCACTATAAATTAAACATATAAAACTTATATAATCATACATATGAATATATATATGTATATACTTCTGCTGTTAACTTTATGTTATTGTTGGTTTTATATATATATATATATATTTGTTTTTACATTTCATATTCCTCCATTTTTCTTTGGCTTTGTATATTAGCATATTTGAAAGCATATGATAGTAAACCAGAAGTTTACTGATACTGATGAATTTAATGTTTGACATGCATTAGTAAACTAGTAGTTTACTGATAATTTTAATGTATGTCATGAAATAGTAAACCAGAAGTTTACTAATTAATACAAACCAGCAATTTGTCAAGGTAAATCAGAAGTTTATTAATGAATTCAATGTTGGCCATGACCGGTTAGACCATCCGGTTCAATTACGATGCGAGAAATGATTGAGAATAAATGTGGATATACCCTGAAGTGTCAATAGATACCACTATTTCTCATATGCTGCATGTTCCAATGGGAAATATATTATGAGACCCTCATAAAGTTAAATATAATGTGAGCATCTCACATTCTCAAAACGGATACAGGATTATATGTATGGAATGATAAACTCACATGGTGAACCATTTAGTTACCATATGGTTTTAATTGATGCATCAACTAAATGGTTTCACGTTTGTTTATTATCTTCTTGCAACCTTGAAGTTTGTAAGATTCTTTACTCAACAAATATGTTTGAGAGTATACTATCCTGATTATCCGATTACAAAAGGCTATCTTGATAGTGCTAATGAATTTACTTCAATAGCCTTAATGAGGATTGCATGTCCCTTGGACTTGATGTTGAACATCTTGTAATTCATGTTAACACGCAAAATGGGCTAGCAGAATGATTGGTTAAATGGTTGCAACCTTTTTACATGAGATGTAATCTCCCATATTCTGCTTAGCCATTTTCTATGCAGCACTGTTAATTCGCATGATGCCAACAAATTATCGAAAGATTTCCCCCTTGCAAAGGTTTTTGATCAAAAACCTAATATTTCCTATTTTTGGGTATGTAATATATGTGCATTTAAAACCCAATGAATATATGCTGGCATGGTTTGCCGAGTGTCATTTGATGAATTAGTTTCATCAGCATCAGGGGGAGAAAATAAGCAGTTGGGTCAAGAGATTAGCTGGAATGAATTATCAATGGCTCATTTTGATCATCGGACAAAACAATGTGAACTGAAAGTTCAAAGGATAATTCATTTACAGAATTTAGTTAATCAAATGCCAGAAGCATTTACGGATCAACAAAGTCACATTCCCAACTGCCAATGCTCCTATTAGAATTAATGTCCCTAAAGGATAAATTATTATGAATGAATCTAAATCACGCCTGAAGCGTGGAAGGTCAATAAGTTCCAAAGGTAAAAATCCTCGAAAAGGAAAAGGAGCTAAAAATATAGATGGTCAAATCGAGGATAATCAAGAAAAGATAATAGCTCTAGAAGAGTCACCTCCAGAAGAGAATATGGTAGTCCCAGAAGAGACATAGGTACCTGACATATGTGAAAAAACGAGATCTCAATAAATTATGTTATGAATGGAACTAATGGGACTGAAATGAAGTCAACGTTGACGACATCTTTGCTTATAATGTAGCATATGATGTAATGAATAATAACGAGGATCATGAGCCAAAATCCATTAGTGAATGCCAATAGAAAAAAAAAATCGGCTCTTATGGAAAGATGCCATTAAGGCAGAACTAAAAGTGCCAGAAGCACAAATCCCCAAAGGACTAAAAGTGCCAGAAGCACAAATCATTGAAGGACTAAAAGTGCCAGAAGCATAAATCCCTGAAGGACTTAAAGAGCTGGAAACATCAAAATCTAGTTCTTGAGAACAATACTTAATCAAGTTGAATAAGTCCCTGTATGGCTTGAAGCAATCAGGGCGCATGTGGTATAATCGTCTTAATGAATATTTGTTGAAAGAATGAAATATAAATGATCATCTATGCCCATGCATCGTTATGAAAAAATCTGAAAGTGAGTTTGCCATAATTGTTGTTTATGTTGATGACATCAACGTTATTGGAACTCCTGAAGAGTTACAAAAGGCAATTAATTTTTTGAAGAAAGAATTTGAAATGAAAGATTTAGGAAGAACGAAATTCTGTCTTGAATTACAAATTGAGTGCATAAAAAAAATAGGATCTTTGTATATCAATAAACTTGTACAAAACAATCCTAGAACGTTTTTATATGGATAAATTCCATCCATTATGTACTCCAATGGTTGTGAGGTCTTTGCAACCTGATAAAGATCCATTCAAACCTCGAGTAATCAGTGAAGAAGGTGATGAAGAACTACTTGGTCCAGAAGTACCATATCTTAGTGCTATTGGGGCACTAATGTATCTTGCTAATCACACACGTCCTGATATATCATTTGCTGTTAATTTATTAGCAAGATATAGTTCTTCACCAACACGAAGACATTGGAACGGAGTGAAACATATTCTCCGTTATCTCAAAGGCACTATAGATATGGGGATATTCTACTCAAATAAATCCAAGCACGAACTGGTTGGTTATGCAGATGCTGGATTTTTGTCTGATCCACATGATGGTAAATCACAAACTGGCTATCTGTTTACATGTGGAGGTGCAGCTATTTCATGACGATCTATGAAGCAGTCTATATCAGCTACATCATCTAACCATGCTGAAATTCTAGCAATCCATAAAGCAAGTCGAGAATGTGTTTGGTTGAGGTCAATGATACATCACATACGGACAACTTGTGGTTTATCTTTGAGAAAAATGATCTCGACGATCCTATATGAGGATAATACTGCATGTATTACCCAACTAAAGGAAGGGTACATTAAGGGTTACAGAACAAAGCATGTTTAACCAAAATTCTTCTTCACCCGTGATCTTCAAAGGGATGGTGAAATTGATATCCAACATATCTGTTCCAATGAGAATCTTGCAGATTTATTCACCAAATCTCTTCCAGGTGCAATCTTTCAAAAGTTTGTCAATGGCATCAGTCTTCGCAAACTCAGAGATCTCAAATGATGTCGTCATGAGGGGGAGTCGATACACGCTGTACTCTTTTTCCCTTTTCTAGGTTTTGCCCCACTAGGTTTTCCTAGAAAAGTTTTTAACGAGGCGGCTCTGGACAGTGTATCAATGAATGGTGTACTCTTTTCTTTGGCTAGGTTTTTGTCCCACTGGGTTTTTCCTGGTTAAAGTTTTTAATGAGGCACATTCATAATGGACATCCAAGGGGGAGTGTTATAAATATATTAATTAGTGGATGTTCATTGACTCTTGACCTTCTCCATCATAAATGCTGTACATAAATAGTTACTGAGAAACTAAAGAGTTGAGTCACAATTAATATATGTATTAATTGCACTATTAATTGTTATGATCCTTGGAGGTCATTCTTAGAGCCTATAAATAAGGCCTTGTACTTGATGAATGGAATAGAGAAAACTGAATGTGCATTGCTCTCCTATCTTCTCTTCTCTTATCCCTTATCCCGAAAGCTCTTACTTTTATAACATATAGATTTTATTAAGGATTTTATGAAAGTGTAGATCTAAATTAAAATTCGTGTATTTTAACTGTATTTATTTATAATCTTCCCAGTTTTTTTATTAATGATGTAGTTAAAATTAAAAAATCCGTCACGTCTGCTCTTGGTTAGCATAACAAAGACAAAAGCGCGTTAAAAATTTAAAAGTGTCAACTCTATCCAAATTAGGATTTAAATGGTCTCTATTTGCATACTATTAAAAAAATTTTAATTCAATTTATTTAAACTTATCTATTAACATTTTTCAAGGGTTAACTGTAAAAGATTTTGGGTTTAAAATTGCTTCAAAAATATCAAAATAGAATAACATTGCTCCGTCAACATCTTATCTGACTATATAAAGGCTATTGATTTAATTTTGAGGGATTGTGCAGTAGATCACTCCTTCATGGACATCACTGATGAGATCAGGAAATTTCTTCATAAAGACTGACAAGTTTATTTGTACTATAGATCACGAGACCATAAAGAATATGTTGACTATTTGGTTAAATTATCTCATAGTATACCTAAAACCTTCTGTATCCTTCGTCAACCTCCACCTTTAGGGCTAAGGGTGGATAATGATGAAGGGATTAAATTTTTGTGGCTTTGTAAGCTCTTGTGCTCGTTTGAGAGTTTGGTAGAGAAGTACTTTTACATAAATCAAAATAAATATATGAAGGAGATTATCTCGTTTTACGGAAAAATACTGTTGAATGTGCGTTTGGCTTTTGGAAACGTTATTCCAAATAAGCCCATTATGAAACTAAACTAGATCAGATTAATCATCGATGTGAAGTATTGTCTCAAGAAAACTTTAGATCAATTTGAGGCCGGGCTAGATCAAACTTGGTTCATTGAATTACGTGGACTAATCCAAATAGTCTAAGAGCTTGTTTGGATGTGATTTTGAAAATAACTTTTACAGATTTCGAGGTAGAACCTAGGTTTTGGATAATAGATTTTGGAAAATAGCTTTTACAGATTCCGAGGCAAAACCTAGGTTTTGAAAAATGATTTATGTTTGGGAAGTTATTAGCTTTTACGGATTTCGAGGCAAAAAGGTGGGTAGGAAAGAGGAAAGAGAAAGAAAGAAAAAGTAAAAAAGAGGAAAAAGTATGTTTCAAACTGAGGTTTTGTAACCAAAATAGCTTTTGGGAAAAAAATTTGCTTGGACAAAACCTCGATTTTGAGGTAAAACCTAGGTTTTGAAACCAAACCTATGTTCTAGAATTAGTTTCCAAACAAGCTACATCAATTTTTTATTTTTATGTTTACCCTTTATATAAGGTTATATTCAATATCATAACATCATTCATATAATAAAAATATATCTACAGTGATATAAAACTCATCTAAAATTATTAAAACGTAATAATAAATTCGTAACAATTTTCAATAACAACAACAAAACAACATACAATTTGTAAAATATTTTTATAAAATTCACCTAGACCGACCATAACGATCCACGGATCTCATCAATTGGTTTATGACTTAATCCAAACCGATGAGCCTAATCCCAATCTAGTTTTATTAAAGAAATTATTTGGATTAGACCAACCTCAAACTACCAGGCTTTTGTACTCCCCTAAACAATAGTTGCTAGAGTTTTAATAATTAAATGCAAAATCACATGGGAAATGAATGCTAAATAGTTGTTACTTTTGGAGAAATATTTTCAGTTTTTTCCTCTTTTTTATTTTTTATTTTTCAGAATAAAAAATTATTCTGAAACAAGCAGGCCCAACTTTGGGTTAGAATGCGATTGTCAAATCGTTCTGAAGCCCGTTTCTTCTGCCATATGAATTACAGGCGCCACCATGTCGACCGGAAATTAATTTCCTCCTCCCCGCCAATACTCTATGGAAAGCAACAGGGAGGGCTTGGTCAGGAGTCAGGACTTAGCAATAAGGTATTTTGGTTACTCTCTACCCCTTTTCTTCGAATCGCCGCTTCTATATTCTGTTTCTCCTCAATCTCTCTCTATCTGTCTTCGCCTTGCATCGAATCCTAGCTTCATTAAATGCCCTGAATTGTATGTCTTATCGACTTTTCATGCCCAGTTTCTCCTTTACGCGCTTCACATGGTACGCGGCGGATTTTCTTGATCTGATATTGCAGAAAACGGCTTTTGCAACTAGTCACTGCCGTGCATTATGGAAATATCACGCTTTTACTATCTTGGAAGCTAAAATAATGCATAAAAACAAATGAAAATGGGAAGCTTTTCTTCTGTTTCTGGACGTTGAAGCATGCATCTGATACACCAAATTTCTGCATCTTTGAGTTCCAAACCCTACAAACTCTTCGGAATTCGTTTTTGCTGTCCTCAATTGCATTTCCGATTGGCCCAGCTGATTCATACAGAGGCGACGTCGGAAGATGATGTTACGGCGATTTGTAATTCATTTAGAAGAGGTTGGAGTTGGGATATCATAAGCAGAAAGTTTGATTCTTTTGAATTGAATGATGCAATTGTTGAGAGGGTGCTCATTGAGTTGAAGAACCCAATTGATGCCACAAGTGCATTGGGTTTTTTCCATTGGTCAACAAAGAAGAAAAACATTGATCATGGGGTTAAATCTTACTGTTTAGCAATCCATATTATGGTTAGAGCCAAGTTGGTCATGGATGCTCGAGCACTACTTGAATCACTTCTGAAGAAAGATAAAAAAAGTTCTTTTGGATTTTTAATTGTGGATTCACTACTTGGCAGCTATAAGGTTTGTGCTTCTCATCCTTTGGTATTTGATTTGCTAATACAGGCTTATGCAAAATTGAGGATGGTTGTCATTGCTTTTGACATATGCCTCTATGTAGAAGAACATGGGTTCTCTATCAGTGTAATAAGTTTCAATACTTTACTTCATGTTGTTCAGAAATCTGATAACTCTAGTCTAGTTTGGGAAGTTTATGAGCATATGATTCAAAAAAGAATCTACCCAAATGAAGTGACTTTTGAAATCATGATCAATGCTTTGTGCAAAGAAGGAAAGTTGCAGAAAATTCTAAGGACATTGGATCAAATAATGGGGAAGAGAAGCTATCCTTCAGTGATTGTCAATGCTTCCTTAATTTTCAGGGTTTTAGAAGAGGGAAGAGTTGAGGAAAGCATGGTAATGTTGAAGAGACTGTTGCAAAAGAATATGATTGCTGATTCGGTTGCTTACTGTTTAACTGTTTATGGCAAAGTTAAAATGGGAGATTTGGATTCAGCTTGGCGGATGCATGAAGAGATGATTACAAGAGGTTTCCAAGCAAATGGTTTTCTTTACACATCATTTATCGGTGCATACTGTGAAGAGGGCAGAATTGAAGAAGCCGAGATTTTAATCCAAGTAATGGAAAAAATAGGCTTGAAGCCATATGGTGAGACTTTTGATCATCTTATCAAGGGATGTGCTGAAACAGGGTGGTTGGATAAGTGCTTGAGTAACTATGAGCAAATGTTGAGAGTTGGGCTTGTTCCCAGTTGTTTGGCATTCAATAAGATGGTTGAAAAGCTCTGTGAAAGAGGCGATGCGGCGCAGGCGAATGCCATGTTGACAGTCTTGTTAGATCAACAGTTCGTACCCAATGATTTAACATACTCTCATCTGATAGAGGGTTATGCCAAAAAAAATGAGATTCAGGAAGCTCTGAAGCTATTTTATGAAATGGAGCACAAGTCTTTGACTCCTGGATCATCTATTTTCAAATCATTGATAATGAGCTTCTGTCGTAACGGGAATTTGGAAGATGCAGAGAAGTATCTGAGGATTATGAAAAGTCGCTCTCTCGCCCCCGATGCAACTATATATCAGACATTATTTGCTAGTTACCTGCAGAATGGTGATAGAGAAAGCGCTCTTCACTTTCAAAGTGCAATGGCTTCTTTTGGATTGTAAGCCTAGAAATTCTGCTCATGCAAACAAGCAGTGCAGTTAGCCTTCCAGAACCAATTACTCCTTACTGTTTTGAACTGACTTTCCCTGTAAATTATAATTTTTTGACTTAGAATTTCTTTGAAATATGGAAATTGTTTCTGCCCGTCAATTTAACGTAGTTGGGAGAATTTTAGGTGGCTTGGACATATACAAAATAAGCCGAAGAAGGTGCCTTTGAGAAGGCTTGAACGAATGGTGTTGAGTCTTGTAAAAAAAGAGGTAAAAGAAGACTAACACCCAAAGAAGTTATCAAATCGGACCTCTCGTTAAATGATGTATTATAGAGTGCCTTTTTTTCAGGTGCACTAAATAGTGGGTTTTTTATTGGAGCACATTTGCACAGTGTGACCTATATAGTCAACCATGGCCCATGGATGAGGCTTCTTGTTGTTATCCACCCAGAGAGTGAGCTAGCCTAAGAGGTCAATCAGCATGATGTCAGGCTTCTAAGGTCATAATTGGATGGATTGGAGCTTGTCGCCATTCAATTTATTCTTGAATTGGCACCGGACAAGTATTTGTATTCATTTGAATGGATGATTTATAGGAGACTAGTTCTTAACATGAGTAGAAGGATGATTTAAGGAATTCATCCAACCATCTTCATGTTAGAGGATAAATCTGCCAAAATTACCGCTTTTGGTTTTTGAATCTGAACATGTCAATACTACTAGCTGATGCTCATCAGAAATACACCCATTGCAGGATACGATCTCAATTTGCCAACTCTTGCGTTATTGATGTTTTATGATATGATGGATGATTTCAGTTGAGGAAATTCGAAAATCGAGATGAAAAATACTTGAAAATTTTGGTATGAAGTATTATATAACCCGCGTCTACCCACCAAATTCCGCAACATTGGGCTGGGGCATTCAGCATTCAAACATGCTAATTTTCACATTAAAATAAAATCAAGAAGCTTATCTCTTATCATGTAAGAAATTGTTATTTCAACTGCGGCTTTAGATATTGAGAGGTTTTATCGTTTTTCTAAGAATTATATACATATTGTCTCTTATCTTTAGTATAAGAGTTAGTTGACTTTTATTGAAAAGATTAAATAAACTAAATACACGGTTTAGAAATCTTCATTTATCTATATAATTACATTATATATTAGTTTATAAGTTCAACAATTAGATTTTAAAAAATGATAAATATAGATATTTTTAAATAACGTATTTAGTTTCCTTAATTCCTTCAATAAAAGTTAACTAACTTTTATATTAATAATTGAAGATATAGTAGGTATATATATATTAATAATTGAAAATAATAAATACAAATACATTTAAATAATATATTTAACTTCCTTAATCTCCTGAACAAAAGTGGACTAACCCTTATATTAAGAATCGAATGGTTGTTATACATATTTCACCTTCAAAATTTAAAAAAAATTACATTTTATATGGACACACAAACATATGCTTTTTAATCTGGATCTAATCATGATTAAGTTGTCGATGTGCATGCATGGTGATGGAAGTCTAGATCTATTCCCACTCATGATGCGACATCATTAGTGGGTTTCTCTTTTTTATTTAAGCTAAAGAGCGAGAAAAAAAAAGGGGAAAAAATAGCCATTTTGTGGGGGTTTTGTTTGCCTGAAATTACCTGACACATCCCTTAGGATTTTTTGCATCAGATTCCCTAAATTTACATAAAAATATAAAAGCAGTATTGCCATTTTTACGTAAAATCACACACGCACACGTAAGAATGATTCCTATTATCGACGAGATAACGTGTGTCCAAGAAATCCGTTGAGAGAAAGGAGTTACGATTTCTTAAGTGATTTTATAGATTTTGAGATAGTTCTACAGATTTTGAGATGATTTTATTTTGATTTATGTATACTATTGAAAAAAATGAGTTTTTAAACAAGCACGTTATATATGTTTAAAAATCTACATTATGATTTTATAATTTGGAAGGTAATTGAGAAACTGGGTAAGATGTTCATGGCGTGCGTGTGCAGTAACCAGAAAAAAAAAACAGGAAAAACAAATTATAAA
Organism: Vachellia pachyceras; assembly: GCA_025593235.1. Classification (NCBI taxonomy): domain Eukaryota; kingdom Viridiplantae; phylum Streptophyta; class Magnoliopsida; order Fabales; family Fabaceae; genus Vachellia; species Vachellia pachyceras. The sequence continues at coordinate 9,743 of JANTPZ010135233.1, forward strand.
GGTAAAGAAAGCATCGGATTCCTCTGCCTCTTCATCTCATTCATCAGTAAAGCAGATCGTACTGACAATTATTGACTACTAAAATTTGCAACAAATTATTTTTAATCAATATAGTTAATGAAATCTTTATTCACTCAAATCTCCTCTCATTTTAATTTTTAACGTTAAAATTTAAAATGGGTTGATTAAGTCTATTAAATTTCATTTTATTTAAAATATAATTTTTATAATTTAATAAAAATTTATGTCATTTTATTTTTTAGGAATCAAAACCATTTATTTTATAATTGAATGATTAAAATCAAAATATGGGGGTAAATTCAGAAAAACAAAAATTGTATCAATCCAAGTAATGGCTCCGTTTGGCAAAGCTTTTCAGGAGTCCAAAAGCACGTTCAACAGTGTTTTTCTGCAAAACGAGATAATCTCCTTCACATATTTACCTCGACTTGCGTAAAAGTACTTCTCTACCGTTTTTTCAAACGAGCTCATTAATGTGTGTGTTTGGGAATCCGTTGGGAGAAAGGGGTTCACAGCATCAGAGAAGAATTTACGAAACCCAATAAGAATTTACAGATTTCGAGATGAGTTTTATACATTTTAAAATAATTTTTACAAATTTCGAGATGATTTCGTTTTGTCTTACGTGTACCGTTGGGAAACGATATTCTCAAACAACCACAATATGTAGGATCGTTTTGTCTTGCGTGTATCATTGGGAAACGATATTCTCAAACAACCACAATATGTAGGATCCTCCACTCCTAGTTATTAACAACCTTGGACCTTTTCACATAAAAAAGAGGTAGTGAAATCATTAATACTGCCTGAAAACGAAATAAACTTATGATTTTACCCATACACATTCCAATTCAAAAATATAAATAATTTTAAGATAAAATTAATGAGCATTATAATTTTTATTAATTTCAGTTAAACGTATTAAAAATTACTTATAAATAAGAATCAATGAATATTTCTCTAATTCTATTTATAAGTATAGAATTATATCATTAGATATTTTACATAAATGTACAGTTTTACCTTTTATTTATTGTTGAGTAAGTTTTGTTCTTATTGTGTATAGAGTATGTTAACTATGTGTAAAATTAAAAAGTTATTAAATTTTAAAATAGTGACGTAAAATTTAAAGTTCTTGATCATGATAGAACTTGTTGGAAGTGGTGTATAAATAAAATCAAAAGAGTAAGAATTAATTAATCTCCAAATGATTTATATTGTGTTTGTTTGACAACGCTTAACTTATACCCAAAAGCACGTTCAACAGTGTTTTTCCGCAAAACGAGATAATCTCCTTAACATATTTACCTCGGCTTGCGTAAAAATACTTCTCTACCGCGTTGCCAAACGGATTATATACAAAAAAAATCCTTTTAGAATGGGACTTACGTAGGCCAGATGGAGTATTTAAATAGAACATTTTTGGATTTGTATATATACTCACCTAATCATATTTATAATTCATCCCCAACGTATTTCACATGAAGTAAGAAACATTTTAAATCTCATTAAATCTATATATTAAACTTTAATAAATTTTCAACTATATCCCCATTTAATATAAATTATGTTATAAAAATAAAATCTACGTTACTGTAAATGACATGTAATTGTATATTAGTATGAAAAAGTTAACCACGTAATTTACAAAAAAAAAAAGACAAAAAAACTTCTTCGATTGGTCCAAAAAAATCGGATCAGATGAATAATAAAAACATTTTGTAAATATGTATGAACGATGAGGAACTAACAATCAAATGAACCCTACAAGAAAAGAGTAGACCCACATGAAGCCATGAATTTAGGAATCAAAATTGAGAGTGGCTTTGATTATTCTCTCCAATATGAAGAAGTGAGTTTTATGTTTGTGGCGTGTGAGTTGTGTTGTCAGTGCGTGTGAGTACGGACATGAACAGTAGTTAAGAGAGTGGGGCCCCTCCACCAATCACAATTTGACATATCCATAGATTCCATCCAAACTGCGCGATGCCTCACTGCAAAAAGTTGTTGCTTCAATTTTAGTTCCTTATAATAATAATTAATAATTTTTAGGGTAAATATTTTAAAAAAAATTCACCATCATATCCTAAATAAAGAAATTAATGAATAAAATATCTTTAGCATATTAACAACCCACCAGCCGTAAATAACAACCGAATCAACTACAGTTGGGACCTGCTAATAATTTTGTCAATCTTTGGGACCTTTTGTTCATTTGGCTCGTTTGGAAACGTGGTAGAGAAGTACTTTGACGCAAACTGAGATAAATATATGGAGGAGATTATTTCGTTTTGTGAAAAAAACAATATTGAACGTGTTTTTGACTTTTAGAAACGTTGTTCTAAACAAATCCGTTAATTGGTTTACTTGGATCTTATGGTAAATTTTTCAATATTTTACTTTCAATTAAGAGGTCTTTTATATTTGCTTATGAATAAAGCCGGGCTTAAACAATGAATAAAAGGCATATTATTTTTCTCTCTCAATTTTTAATTTGATGCTTGTACCCTTCTCTCTCCTTAATAAATCATTCAACTTTGCTCGTTAGTTAGCACAATCAGCTCTTATTTGGGGTTTAACAATGCTAACAGAGCAAAATTATA
>JANTPZ010135236.1:0-17990 GCA_025593235.1 Vachellia pachyceras
AGGAAAGGTGGTGATTGTGGTGATAAACTAGCTAAAAGGCAACCTTTGAAGGTATTGTGGTATCTTCCAATAGTACCACGGTTTAAGCGTTTGTTTGCCAATCCAACAAAAGCACAGAAGCTGAGATGGCATTGTGATGAGAGAATATCTAATGGAAGGTATCTCCGACACCCTGTTGACTCTCCACAGTGGAAGAAAATTGACGAAATGTTTCCACAATTCGGTAGTGAGCCAAGAAACCTTTGGCTCGGGCTTTGTATAGATGGGATCAATCCGTTTGGGACACTCAGTAGTACACATAGTACATGGTCAGTACTCATAATGATATACAATCTGCTTCCTTGGTTGTGTAGAAACGTAATTATATGATGCTTACTATAATGATTTCTGGATCGAAACAGCCGGGGAATGATATCGATGTTTACTTGGCACCTTTAATTGAAGACTTAAAGAAGCTATGTGAGGAAGGCATTGATGTTTTTTATGCATACAAGCAGGAGTCATTTAAGTTAAATTCGATGATCTTCACAACGATAAATGACTTTCCTGCATACGATAACTTGTTAGGATATAGTGTCAAGGAGCATAAAGCATGTCCGATATGTGAAGCAGACACATGCTTCCATCAACTTAAGCATGGGAGAAAAACTGTCTACCTTGGTCATAGGAGGTTTCTTCCTCGATTTCACCCCTATCGTAGGTTAAGAAAGAGTTTTAACGGCTTTCTGGAGAATGGAATGGCTCCAAAAGCTTTAACCGAAAAGGAAGTGTATCGCCGGATAGAGAATGTCAACGTCATCTTTGGTAAGAATCAGAGAAGTACCAGTGAGAAGAGCATATGGAAGAAGTGGTTAATTTTTTTTTATCTTCCAAATTGGAGTAGTCTTGATGTGAGGCACAGTATCGATGTAATGCATGTGGAGAAGAACGTTTGTGATAGCCTTGTCGGGACGCTGTTGCACATACCGGGAAAGACTAAGGATGGAATCAGTGCGGGACTAGACTTGGTTGAAATGGGAATAAGAGAACGGTTGTATCCAAAGCTAAGGGATGATGGTAAAAAAGCGTACATGGAGCCAGCAGCGCATACACTGAGAAAAAAAGTTTTTGTGAGTGTTTGCATAGCATCAAGGTGCCACAAGGGTATTCTTCAAATGTGTAAAGGCTTGTTTCATTAGACGATTTGAAGCTTGTGGGATTGAAGTCACACGATTCTCATATATTGATGCAGCAATTATTACCAGTGGCTATTAGAGGCATTAAGAAAGATGACATTCGAGCCACCATAACTAGGCTCTGTGTCTTTTTAATGCTATATGTAGCGAAGAGATAGAAGTTGAAAAGTTGGACGAATTAGAAAATGAAAGTTACATTATTCTCTCCCAACTAGAGATGCATTTCCCCCCAGCATTTTTCGATATAATAGTCCATCTAGTTGCTCATTTAGTAAGAGAAATAAGGTTGTGCGGTCTGGTTTACCTAAGATAGATGTACCCTTTTGAGCGTATCATGAAGGTTTTAAAAGGCTATTCAAAAAATTCTTATCGACCTGAAGCATCCATTGTGGAAAGATATGTAGTGGAAAAGGCTATGGACTTTTGCAATGATTATCTATCTGGGGTGAATGTACAATCACAGCATGAAGAAGGTGCAAGCAAGGGAACACGGGGTTTAAAAGTGAAGAGTATGCCTCGTGAAGAAGTATTACAAGCACACCTATATATCTTGAATAATGTGGAAGAAATTCAACCTTATTTCCATGAACATAAACATGTGTTAAAGATGCAGATAGCGAATGAACAGAATAAGACATTCATAGGATGGTTGAAGGAAAGGGTTTCTCGTGACATCGATGCTTCTGAGATGACCAAATGGTTAGCATAGGGGCCTGCATTTGATGTGGTCACCTGGAGCGGGTATAACATAAATGGGTATTCATTCTACACAAAGCTTCAAGATGACAAAAGTACAGTGCAAAATAGTGGGGTGATGGTTGTAGCTGAAGCCATGCATTTTTCAAGTTCGAAAGACAAGAACCCTGTACTGGCATCTATGGCTTACTATGGAGTTATTGAAGAAATTTGGGAGATGACCTACAACAAATTCAAATTTCCTTTATTCAAATGTATGTGGGTTAACAATAATGCCGTTGTAGTCGACCAACCGTTTGGATTTACCTTAGTTGATCTTGAAAGAGTTGGTTAAAGAGATGAGCTATTCATTCTAGCAAATCAGACCAAACAAGTGTTTTATGTCACAAACCCAGCAAATAAAAAAATGTCGATTGTACTTCAAAGTAAAAAACAGAATGATGGTGATCCAACCTTTAACCTGGACGATTCACCCCCTTTTACTATAAATCCACCTAAACCACGTGAAGCGGAATTGGTTGATGATGGTCACTATGCTGTAAGACAATATCACTGTGAAGGAATATGGGAAAATACATAAAGTAAGAAGTTAATTACGATGAGTTATAGTATTGTGTGTTATATGTTTACCTTAGTTTACTTTATTCATGCTGATTGCAATTTATTTTTAACTGACATTGATTTCTTAACAGAAATATGGTGAATTCTGATGAGTCACACATTGATGGACACATAGATGTAAACCCAATGGTGGAGCCAGAGCCGACTGTGAAAAAGGTTAAGGGATGTACGACTATCACCTCTTTAACTGCACGTCGTCGCGAACAAAAGGAGAAGGTGCATGTAGAATTCGATGCTGATATGAATCCTATTGGTGATGAGCAAGCTCGATTTATCAGCTATTTAGGGTATTTGGCACGTAGCAGAGTTAGCATACTGTACCCTGCATGGCGGTCTATTCCACAAGAAACACGGGATATGATATGGCAAGAAATTTTGGTGTGTAACTTTCAACACCACTTCATTTATGTATTTATTTTGATTGGTTAAAATTTCATTATACAATGTTGTACTTTGCAGCAAACCTATGATGTTCCAGACACTAAAGAAATGAAGAAGCATTGGATGGGGCTTGTTTGCATACGGTGGAAAGACTTCAAGAATAAGCTGACACGATTTTATGTTCGAGGGTCAAAGAAAGATGAAGATCCATGTCAAAAATATCCGTTTCTGTCCCCCTGAAGACTGGAGGTTGTTTATGGCTTCACGTAAAGACCCACAATTTCAGGTAACATCCTTCAGTTATCTACAATTTTAGATAACATTCTTCATTTATCACTGACTCAGATTTCCCTCTTATGCCTTAATAGGAATTAAGCGAAGCCAACAAACAAAAGGGTGCTGTAAATATCTATCCGCATTATTTGTCTCGTGGCGGATACAAGAAGCTTGAACAAAAGATGATGGAGGAGGAGCAACAAAGATTACAGGAGGCATTCGCCTCAGATCCCGCCGTTGTTGTCGAGGCCCCTACTCCTCCTCCACGTCACAAAAAATGGAAAGCAACGAGGATGAAAGGTGGCAAGTACATAAATGAAGCAGTTGCTGAGGTAGCTGGAAGGATTGTAAGTGCTGATATATAATAATCGCATGTGATTGTTTGTCTTGGGTTTATTAGTACCTCACGTATGATGTATTATACGATGCAGGATAACCTTACATAGCAGACCAGCCAAGGGACTTTCACACAAAGTGGGAGGATGGACATCTTAGCGACGGCGATTGGAAGGCTAGATTATGCAGGCCAAGTTCGAGGGGAACGGGTCTAGGAAAATATTTTGGACGACCATCTCAACAGTCTACTGAAGCTCATATTCAATCTAGAGTAGCTGAGATGCAGCAATCACTCCGAGCTGAGTTTGACGCTCAATGCTAGATGCAAAACCAGATGATGAAAAATCTGCGTGAGGAGAAGAGAGCTGAGATGATAGCTGAGTTGGGAGCTGAGATGAGAGCTCAGTTGAGAGCTAAAATGAGAGCTGAGATGAAAGCTGAGTTCACAGCTCTACTGAAATCGAGGAAGCTGATTGATGAACTGAAGAATATCGATTCCCCTATATTTCCCAGTAGTAAAGATAGCAATAATCCGATTGAGACAACAGCACTGGGTGACCATTCTCCTGATTCCCCTACAGGAGAAGTTAGATAGCATTGTACTCTCTACCTAGATGAGCCAATACGTGCCGTTGCCCATGCTTATTTCTACATGCAAGCTACTACCCACCATTCTATGCCAATTTCAGATAGTGTGTCTCGCATCTCGGTGACATGTATTAAAGATGGTGAGGAAGCCTCCAAGGTCCCAATCCCTGATCGAGAGGTGCTCCATTTATGCCAATCTAAGGGTTGCTTCATTCTTTGGCCGAAAAATCTCATTTCTACACATACAACACCTCATGAGGTAGTAGCCACCTTATGATCTTACTTAATTTTTTTCAGCATTATATTTATAATATGTATTCTCTACTTTACTAGGACCCAGAAGAAGCTGCAAAATTTCCATCCTTGTCACGATTGCGGCAGCTACGAGAAAAAATTACACCCGTGACCATGCAGATATGGGATGGGATTGTTGGTCGTGATGTAACGTATGAGTTCATTATCGACAAGGATGATGTGAAACAATTCCTATCGATGGAGCAGCTCGATATAGGATGGGTTCAGTTTGCAATTTTGTAAGTTTTTCATATTCCTATATTCATTTGATTATGTCATTTTTTAGGTTTTATATAATTAACTATTTCCTTTATTATTTAATTCATTAATAGAACATTCCACAACATATGCATCAACGTTTCTAGAGATGATTTATATGGATTTATATGTCCTGCGCATACAACAAGGAATTATAATTCTTTAGATTATAGAGTGAATTATGTTGGGAAAACAATAAGATCAGACATCAATTCAAAGCCGTGTTACCTAGCGTCAATAATTGAAAGGTATGGAATTATAGTTATCCCTTTAACACATTTAGCCGAATTGGTAATAATTAACTTGTTTTGCTAACTTCATCTTCATTTATATGTGTTATTGTAGTCAACATTGGAGTCTTTGTGTTGTCTGCCCCCTCGTAAATATTGTGTATTAGTTTGATCTGTTGTCTGGCAGAAAGGCAGGGACCGAGCAAAAACACGTCTTTGATATGTAAGTTTTGTATTTGTAAATTATTGCTTTTAATGATGTAATTATTGTAACTATTGTCAATTCAATTGCAACGCACTCAAGACATACCGAATTTGGGTGGTAAATGTGAAGGTAAAAATAAAACCACACGGTGGTCTTATCCAAAAGTAAGTACTTTGACTTTAAGTTCTTTCGTTGAAAGTTGTTTTATCCTTTTATACGTTTTAACAATATGTTTTTATCTTCAGTGCCCTCGACAATCAGGCAATACTGAGTGCGGGTATTATGTCATCAGTTACATGTATAGTATCATTTAGAGTGGATTGACTACAGATTTAGAAGAGGTAATGCGTAAACTATCAAATATTAATGAGTTAATCATTTGGTTTGATGAATTTGAATTGGTCTAATAATTGTTTTTACATTTGTAGATTTTTGATAATGACAATGCTTACATGGCTGATGACATTGATTTGATCAGAGATTTGATGGCCAGACATCTTCTTGATTTGTAGTAAACAATGCTTATTCCTTCAAGGTGAATATATATAGTTTCTAACTCTTCATGTCGACTTGTATAGGGTTAATTAGATTGATGACTTGAGTTACAGCCACAAATGTAAAATGATCATTTATGACTTTTGTGTTTCGCTGCCACAAGCGTCTAACTCTTGATGAGTTACAAAGACTTTTGTTTTTAACTCTGACTTGTTTATTATGTTTGGAAATATCTGGTGTGCAAAATGGAATTACCTACTTTAAACTGTATCAGATATAGTGAATGGGGTTAAATAAAATTGAATGGAAAGTTTTAAAAAAATATATATACCTACGGTGCCCTATATGGCGATATAGGGCACCGTAGGTCACCACTTACGGCGCCCTATATCGCAATATAGGGTGCCGTAAGTCTTACCCTACGACACCCTATATGGTGATATAGGGCGTCGTAGGGGCCACTTACGGCGCCCTATATCACCATATAGGGCGTCGTAAGTGGTGCCCTATACTGTAATATAGGGTGCCATAAGTCTTGCCTACAGTGCCCAACACTATATAGGGCGCAATAGGCCCTAACTTTCTACTCCCCTCACATATACGCCCCTGAAAAAGGGCGCCAATTGTGTTAAAAATAGGGCGTAAAAAATACTTTTTCTAGTAGTGATTCAAACTTAGGGACCAAGTAGTAAATACTTGATCCATATTGAGCCACATCACCTTGTCTCATCCTAGCTGAAAAATTGACTTTTCAGACCCCTAGGTGTCAGATTTTGTTGAATGGGCCTTTGCTCAGTCCAGTTACATGATCCGGTGGCACGCATTTCCGTAAAGTACCCTTTTACGCGGGTAGCTACCTTTTTACTTTTCTGGAGACTTTATCTTTCGTGTGGCGCCATTCCATAGGCCTCCTTGCCTAGGTGGCATCATGTCTTAGTTCATAGCATCTCCGGGTTTCCCTCGTAACTCGTGAGGATTCCTCGATTTGCGTGCAACACCGTAAAACGAGCTTCCTGCGGCCAATTTGACTTAAGGACATGAAAAAATTCTATATTTTTCCCTAATTCTCAAGCACTTGTCCGTTCCTCAAAATTCTTTCTGGATTTTTTGTAATTAATTTTCTAAGAAAATACTTTTTCGGGGCTTTCGGGCACTGTTGTTCTCCGTACTTTGAAACTACCCGCACCGGACATCGGGTAATAATTTTATTAATTACTTTATGACCCAACTAAACTTTTCTTAGTTCGGGTCTCCGGCCTTTGAGAACTCCTACTACCTCAAATAATTAGTTCTCAGTCATCCTTAGCTTCGAAATCCCTTAATTACGAAAATGCCATTACTTATCTTATTTTCCTCATAATTACCAAAATGCCACTACCTCTTCTACTTTTGCCATAATTACCAAAATGCCATCACTTTTCTACTTTTTCTTAATTCCAACCTTACCCTTGGTTGACTTTGACATTTTTGGTCAACTTTGACTTTTGAGTTGACTTACTCTTTGGTCAACTTTGACTTTTTGTTGACTTTTAACCAAATTACCAAAATGTCCTTATAATTTGATGACATTTTGCATCTTAGGCCTTGTTATTCAAAATGACCATTTTACCCTTGTCATTTGTGGCAAATGACCATTTTGCCCTGTGGTCATTTTTACTTAGAATTCTCAAGACTAAGGACTTAGTCGATCATCCTTTCTTGTTTATAGGCATTTTCCTTTCTATTTTTCTTATTCACGGGACTCAAATCATTTCGTAATTCATCGATTTGGCCTTTATTTCCGTTTACAAAATTTGGGATGTTACATGGTTGCGTTGTAATACAATGGTGAGTACCTGGATCACTCGTTCTCTTTCTCCCATGATTGCCCAAAGTATCTTGTGGTTAGATAAGGCGTACGATATTTGGAATGACTTGAGAGATCGATTTTCTTAGAGTGATATCTTTCGTGTTGCTGAGTTACAGGAAGAGATTTTTTCTTTTAAACAAGGAGATTTACCTGTTAGTGAATATTTCACCAAGCTTAAAATACTCTGGGATGAGTTTACTAGCCTCCGTCCCCTTTCAAGGTGTTCTTGCAATTTTATCTGTTATTGTCACAACTACTATGAGCAGGATTATGCCATACGCTTCCTGAAGGGTCTCAATGACTGATTTGCAACGGTCAAGTCACAAATTATGCTACTGGATCCATTACCATCAGTCAATAAGATTTTCTCCCTGATATTACAGCAAGAACGTGAAATGCATTTAGGCATAGAGCCAGTGATTATGTTTCATAAGGGACCACCATGACAACTTGGAGTACCATCAAAGCCTTTTAATGAAGAAGTCAATGCCAAGTTCTGCACATATTGCCATCGACCACGGCATACCATTGAGACATGTTACCGTAAGCACGGATTTCCGCCGGGTTTTAAGTTTTGCTCTGCTAGTTCTGTCCCAGAACAAAAACAAATACACCATAGCACTTCCTCCATTCCTTCACCTCAGTTCACCTCCGAGTAATACCACAAGCTCTTGCAGCTAGTTCAATCAGTGCCACAATCAAATACACCATCCACAACTATACCTGCTGTTAATAATCTTAATACCGTTCCTTTGACTACTGACAATCCAGGTAATCGTATAGCTCTTTCTCTGCATGACTCTTGGATCATTGATACAGGAGCCACCGATCACATCTGTCACTCTCTTACCTTGTACTCAGAATATAAACACATATCACCTATTTCCATTAAACTTCCCAACAACACTCACATTATTGCCACTATCTCAGGGACCATACGTCTCTCTAACTCCTTAAATCTTAGTAATGTTTTCTACATTCCTAATTTTGCCTTTAACATCTTGTCTGTATCCAAACTTACACTTTCTGCTCATTATTGCTTTCTGTTCCTCTCTTCCATTTGCTACATACAAGCCCTCTCCCCTTGGAGGATGATTGGTATAGCTGAAGTATTTGAAGGACTCTATATTCTTCATCCGGTCAGACTTAAGCATACAGTGGCCAGTTCAGTAGCTACCACATCATTTAACCTATGGCATCATTATTTAGGTCACATCTCATACTCTACTTTAAAACTTTTGCATAAGCAATTTCCCATAATTCCTTGTACTGCCACACATGAACCATGTGATGTATGTCACTTAGCTAAACAAAAACGATTAAGTTTCCCTGTAAGCACTTCTATAAGCAATAAAATCTTTTCTCTTATTCATGTTGATATATGGGGTCCTTTTTCCATTCCTTCAATCAGAGGTTATAAATACTTTTTGACCATTGTGGATGATTATAGTCGCTTTACCTGGATTCTGTTTATGAAATCCAAATCTGAAGTAAGAATTCATCTCCAATCCTTCATTTCCTACGTTGAAACACAGTTCAATACCAAAATTCAAATTATTCACTCAGATAATGGCCTTGAATTTTCCATGCATTCATTTTATCATTCTAAAGGTATCATTCATCAAACCTCTTGCGTTAATACTCCTCAACAAAATGGCATTGTTGAGAGAAAACATCAACACCTCTTAAATATTGCTAGAGCCCTACTGTTTCAAGCTAAACTCCCTAAATCTTACTGGTGTTTTGCTGTTGCACATGCTTCTTTCCTCATTAATAGGCTGCCTTCTCCATTATCAAATTTCAAACACCTTTTACTATCCTTCACAAACATACTCCTGCTTATAATGACCTGAGAGTCTTTGGTTGCCTCTGTTATGTATGCACACCCTTTCACAACCGAAACAAATTTAACCCCTGAGCTTCCAAATGCATTTTTCTAGGCTTCCCTGAACATACTAAAGGTTACATTCTACTGAACCTGCAATCCAACAAAATATTCATCTCCCAGGATGTCACATTCTATGAATCTTATTTCCCCTACAAAGATATCACATCAAATACCTCCACTATTCCCCTCCCAATCAAATACCTACATCAGATCTTGATACAGATTTCCCTTTTCACCAAAGTACATCTGCACAATTACTCATTGATAACCCTGTTTCTCCAACTATTCCTACCATATCTCCCTCTGTACCTCCCATTACTGATACTTTTTCATCTACTTCACCACCATCCACCTCCACATCCACTCGAGTTCTTCCAGGACACGCAAACCACCTTCATATCTGCAGGAATATTATTGTTCGTCACTCAGTACTTCAGCTGTGCCAGCTTCCCCAGGTACCAAATATCCTCTTTCATCTGTTATTTCTTATCAATCCCTCTCCCCTTCTCACAAACATTTTTTTCTGACCACCTCATCTAATGATATTCCAACCACATACCGCCAAGCCTCCAAGTTCCAATCATGGAGAAATCCTATGGCAAATGAACTAAATGCTCTAGAACAGAACCACACCTGAACCCTTACTCATTTACCCGCTGGAAAATCTCCTATTAGGTGTAAATGGGTCTACACTAAGAAATATTGTTCAGATGGATCCCTGGACCGTTACAAAGCCCATTTGGTTGCTAAAGGCTTTACTCAAACTGAGGGAATTGACTATTTTGATACCTTTTCACCAGTAGCCAAAATGACTACAATGAGACTACTTCTTGCTCTAGCTTCTACACACAATTGGCACCTCCAACAGCTTGATGTAAATAATGCTTTCCTACATTGGGAGCTGGATGAGGAAGTATACATGGTATTGCCTCCTGGTTTTCATTCTTCGAATCCCTCCCTTGTTTGCAAACTTCGAAAATCCATTTATGGTTTAAAACAAGCTAGCAGACAGTGGATTCAAAAACTGTCTTCTGTGCTCATCTCCTTTGGATACAAAGAGTCTAAGGATGATTATTCAATGTTCATTAAGGCTTCTGGTTCCAATTTTACAGCTTTGCTTGTATATGTTGGCTGGAAATGACATATCCGAAATTGAGTTTATAAAACAACAACTAGATTCTCAGTTTAAGATAAAAAATTTTGGTCCTGTCAAGTATTTTTTGGGCCTTGAGATAGCTTGTAGCAAAAATGGTATCTTATTGTGTCAAAGAAAATTTGCTTTGGATTTACTACGTGATACAAGTTATTCTGAATGTAAACCTACTAGCACTCCTATGGATCGCAACACTAAACTCTCGGTGGATAATGGTACTCCTCTCATGGACAAGACTTCTTATCACCAGTTGGTTGGTAGATTACTATACTTAACCACAACTCGTCCAGACATTTCATTCGCTACTTAGCAATTATGTCAATATATGGCCAACCCAATCGATATGCATCTCCAGGCTGCTCATAGAGTTCTGGGTTACATCAAAGCTACTCTAGGAAAAGGCTTGTTCTTCCCCTACGACTCTACTGCTCAGATCAAAGGATTCAGCGATAGTGATTGGGTTGTGTATGGAATCATTCGTCTTCTATACCTGTTCGTACTCATGATCAACTGGCCGGCATCTTTACCAAGCCACTCTCTCTAGGACCCTTTCATTTTCTGTTATCCAAGCTGGGCATGATTAACATACATGCTCCAGCTTGCGAGGGGGTATCAGCATGTCTAACAGCCGGTGGTTAAGTTTCTTATCTAAGTTAGTTGGTTACAAACTATTAGTTAGATTATTGTTAGCATTTAGTTAGACAGTTTCTTAGTTCAGTAGATTATTCACCACAATGTATTGAGATGTGTATAAAGGAACACGAGAAACATCGAGACAAGCAATGTACACATAATGCTTTTTAGTCACAGTCTTCCTCTATGATTTTCTCTGCGTTTATCCTTCAATTCTTCCTCCTTCATCATGAGGTTGTTTCAGAACATGAAATTAAAGTGATTAAAAACTCTCCTTTGAAGACTTAAGCTCCTGCCATTGTTGAGTTGAAGAATTATAAGATTAGCCAATAATTGACATCGAAAATTCCAGGTGTCCAAGCATTACAGTCATTACCATCTTGGAACGATTCAGCGTCTTTGGACACTTGTGTGAATGTCGCAATGGATCCTGGAAAATGGGGTGAACAGTCGACCTCCCTCCTCTGTGATGGTTGACACTCTGGATAGCAATGGATGAGGCATGGTTTCCTATGGATAAGGCGTGTGGATGGCTGTGAGAGATGAAGCTTCATGTGTACTGTGTGCTGTCGCTTTCCTGTGTGTGTAGGGAAATAGTGGAATTGATAATTGAATGTTCTAGGCGGCTGCTCCCCCGCGTGAATGAATGTGAGTGTTGGGTGTGTGTGTGTGTCTATAGACCCATAAACTAACCTAAATCTAAAGAAATAATATAATATAATAGATGAAAATGAAATAAACTAAAATAAAATATAATAAATGGATTTTTGGTCATTGTCTGCATTTTTTTGAATTTATCTTTTAATTCCAATTTCTTCCAAGAACACCCTTAATTGGCTTTGATTCCATATAATAATCATGAATCATAATTAATGCAATTAACTCAATAAAAGCCCAAGAATAACACTAAAATCTTCCAAAATGCTACAAATTTACTTAATAAAATATGATTATTTCACTAAACTTATTAGGACTATTGAAACAATCACTTCTTCATAACTATACTCTTGATTGCTCTCTTTAATTCTAGCTTTGTACTTTTAATTTCATAAGCTTAAAAATTAATCTAACATACTTCTCCCATAAAATTTTGCATGTAGATACCATTTTTAAGCTCACATGGATAAGAAAATCATTCTTTTCTATTACTCAAAACAGTGGCACCACTACTACAGAAGAGACTTTTTGCTACTGAAATTCACGCCCTTTTTTCGAAAAAGGGAGTAAAAAATGAAGGCGGTGGCATTTTTGTAATTAAATGAAGCCCAGCACCGCGCAGCTCTCCCACTCCCCCAGCACCGCACCGCTCTCCCTCTCCCCCACCGTGCACCGCTCTCCCTCCCCCAGCACCGTGCGCCGCTCTCCCTGCCCTAGCACCGCGCGCTGTTCACCCTCCCCCAGCACCGCCCGCCGCTCTCCCCCAGCTATTTAGGGTATTTGGCACGAAGTAGAGTTAGCATACTTTACCCTGGATGGTGATCTGTTCCCCAAGAAACACGGGAAATGATATGGCAAGAAATTTTGGTATGTAACTTTCGACACCACTTCATTTATGTCTTTATTTCAATTTGTTCAAATTTCATGACACAATGGTGTACTTTGTAGCAAACCTATGATGTTCCTAACACTAAGGAACTGAAGAAGCACTGGATGAGTCTTATTCGCATTCGGTGGAAAGATTTTAAGAACAAGCTGACACGATTTTATGTTCGAGGATCAAAGAAAAATGAAGATCCATGCCAGAAATATCCATTTCTATCCCCCGAAGACTGGAGGTTGTTTGTGTCGTCACGGCAAGACCCACAATTTCAGGTAACATCCTTCAGTTCTCTACATTTTGTTGCTATCACTGACTCAGATTTCCCTCTTATGCCTTCATAGGAATTAAGCGAAGCTAATAAACAAAAGGGTGCTGCAAATATATATCCGCATTATTTGTCTCGTGGCGGATACAGAAAGCTTCAACAAAAGATGATGGAGGAGGAGCAACAAAGATTCGAGGAGGTATCCGCCTCAGATCCCGCCGCTGTCGTCCAGGCCCCTGCTCCTCCTCCACGTCACAAAAAATGGAAAGCAGCAAGGATGAAAGGTGGGAAGTACATTAATGAAGCAGTTGCTGAGGTGGCTGGAAGGATTGTAAGTGCTGACATATAATAATCACATGTGTATTGGTTGTCTTGGGTTTATTAGTACCTCACTTATAACGTATTATACGATGCAGGATGACCTTATAGAGCAGAGCAGCCAAGGGACTTTCACTCAAAGTGGGAGGATGGACATCTTAGCAACGGCGATTGGAAGGCCAGATTACGCAGGTCAAATTCGAGGGGAGTCAAGGGGAACGGGTATAGGTAAATATTTTGGACGACCATCTCAACAGTTTACTGAAGCTCAGTTTCAATCTAGAGTAGCTGAGATGCAGCAATCACTCCTAGCTAAGATTGACGCTCATCAACAACATATGCAAAGCGAGATGATGAAAAATATGCGTGAGGAGATAAGAGCTGAGGTGAGATCTGAGATGAGAGCTGAGTTCGCAGCTCTCCTGAAATCGGGGAAGCCGCGGTGAACCTCTCCCGAGAGTTCTTTATCTGCTTGATTGAACTTTGGCCGTGACGAACTGTGATTACGCCGCGGCGAAATTATCCAAAGCTGCTTCCCTTGCCTTTTGCACGGAATTCCTGAAATGAAATAACAAAACTTTGGCAGTATCATTTGCTCATGATGGAATTTAGGCACAATAGCATCATTATTCATGGCATATGAACCCAAAATTGCATTAATCCAAATCAACAACTCCTAATCTCAAATTAAACACAAAAAGGTCATGTATGGGCCAAAATTGACTCTAAGACTCTGGAAATTCAAGAAGAAAACTAATACAATTAAAGCTCAATCACCACGATCTTGGGAAGGCTCTTCTTATCCTACAAAAACCATATCAACCTTTTTCCTTCTTTGGTATCCAATTTCACTTGGATCCTTTCAAAGTTAGCTTGCAAGGAACATAGTATAATTCATATGCTTTATGAATTTAGTCAATTTAAGATAATTGAGCATAGTGAATGAATCATGGCTTTATGCATAAGCAATTTAGCTATTAAAAATTGACATCCCTCTGTAAACAAATTTAGCAAATGAATGCCTAAGGGATATATATGAAAACATATTTCTAATGAATTAACCAATGTTCATTCCTGAGGTCACAAGATATAAACCTTAATGAATATGGAAGATAGTGATGCAGGAGGTTTTACCATTGTATACCTTTCCCTCAAGTACTTGGAGGATTAGCTTTGCATATCCATTGCATCTTTACATACTTGGTCTTGGGATTATGCAATATTCTCATTTAAAGTAGACTCTGAGAATCTTTTCCTCTATGCGTGAGAGATCCTCCCTTTCATGTTCTCCTCATGATAAATGAATAGTATTTTGTGATAATTCATTCTTGAGGCAAACCATAGTTGCATCCATTGCTTCTTTTGCTTGGACAATGAAGTTGAACCAATGGCTTTCCCATGAGCTTTCCCTTTTTTTTTTGAGTTAATTCATAGAATCTATTTTCAGGTACATGGAAAGCACTTGCCTTCTTTCTCTTCTTCTTTCTTCCTTAATGTCCATTTCTCTCATAATCAAGCTGTACAAGTAGAGAACTAGGACATTTTGGTACCCACTTAAACTTGGGTCCTTTTGGGTTAGTACTTGGGACCATTGGAACATAAGTTCCCTTTGGTACCCACTTATAAGTTCCTATGGCTTTCTTCTTCCTAAAATAACAAGAAGTTGTTCTATGCCCTTTTCTATTACAATAACTACAGAAAGCAAATGGCTTAGATGCATGCACGAATTTTTGGAAAAACTTTAAGTAACTCTTGTTGCCATTTTTCTTCTTTCCTTTTTGAAAATCTTTTGAAGGATCATATCCTATGCCACCTCTATCATTTGTAACTCTTTGGTTTTTCAAATCACTTGTAACATCTCACTGGCCTTCGTAAACTTTTCAAGAGTTTTTGTTAATTTCTCATTTTTAATTTTCAAAACATCACAGTTAGAACATGCATGAACAGTCACAGATTCAACGACAGGTATCTCAATCAATTTATTAATTGGTTTTTCAAGTTCCTTCACCTTCTTTCTAGGAAAAGATAATTCCTTTGCAAATTTCACAAGTTCATCATGCATATCATCATATTCAGCTCGTAGTTCATCATAAGTGGGTTCATCGAGTATTACCTCCTCTTTCTCTGAATCTTCCCGTGCCACCAGATAGAGATTTGCTTCTTCTGTCTCACTTTCTTCATCGGATGAACTGTCTCCCCATATGCTAGAGACATATGCCTTCTTTGTCTTGAAGGATTTGAACTTCTTCTTCTCCTTTTCCTTTTCTTTGTTCTGGTTGGTAAGCTGTGGACAATCAGCTCGAACATGACCAAGCTTATTGCACTCGTAGCAAACAATCTTACTTGATCCTTCTTTGTATGGCCTTCTGGAGTTTTTGTCTCTTCTGTACATTTGTCTAAATTTTTGAACGACCATTGCAAGTTCTTCATCTTCCACATCACCTTCTTCTTCCTGCTCTATTTCTGAATCTTTCTCCTTTTCTTTCACAGTTTTGAGAGCCAGTCCCTTCTTCTTCTTTTCTTCAATGTTGGATAGCTCTTTCTTAAATTTTTTCTTGCTCTCGTATTCAATAAGGCTGCCAAACAGTGCTATCACCGAAGTCATTGACTCTCCTCGGGACTCTTCGATGGCTGTTACTTTCGCCTCCCACTTGTTGGATAGCACATTGAGAATTTTTCTCACTTAGGAGCGTTGATCGTATGTTTTTTCGAGAGTGGCTAACTTGTTGATAAGGTGAGTATGTTGCATCTGTAATTCTGCAATTGTTTCTTCATCCTTCATTTTGAGTAAATCATACTCAGTGGTAAGCATGTTTACTCTGTTTTCCTTTACTGCTTCAGTGCCTTCGTAGGCTATCTCCAGTGCTTCCCACATGTGTTTTACGGAAGGCAGAGTACAGACCTTGAAGAAGTCATCTTCATTTAAAGCTGCTTGTAGCATTAAGACAACTTTTCTGTTCAACAGCATCTTCTTGTCTTCATCATCGAACTCCGCTTTCAACTTTAGAACTAGCTGATCTTTGTCCTTCTTTATTGGCATGATGTTTCCTGTTTCAAAAATGTACCATAAATCAAAGTCAGTAGCCATAATAAAGTTCTGAAATTTTATCTTCCAAAATGAGAACTTCTAGCTGTTGAACGCCGGTGGTCTAGTAATCGATGCTCCATCAGCTATAACATGTTCGCCAAATCCTACCATGATCGCTCTTGAGACAGTTACATCCTTTAAACAAGAGACCTGCTCTGATACCAAATGTTAGTGTAGGATTTGACCAAGAGGGAGGTGAATTGGTCACTTTTTAAAATTAAAAACTCAATTTCAGAAGTGAAACAAAATCACCAGAGGGAGTAGAGAGAAAATTGACACAAGCGACTTATACTGGTTCTGTGACACCTCTTATTTATCCCTCTTAGCTTCCATTATGATGAATTGGAACCAATTAATGGCCTCAGGTAACTCAAATTGTTAAAAGGAACTAAATTGAAAACTTACAATTTTAAGAAAGTTACTATTCACAGTTTTTAAGGCCAACTTTGAAAATTCATAACTAATTATAGAAAAATCAAAATTGAGTGGTTCCAAATTCTATTTGAAGCTTATAAATTCCTTTATGAGGGAAAAATACTCAGTTGAACAGTAACTTGTCCAATTGGTACAGAGTAATTCGTGAAAAATCACTGTTCATATGGTAATTTTTCTTTTTCCCAGGTTTTTCTGTGATTTTTCACCAACTTTGGACAGTCATAACTTTCTATACAAGACTCAAATTTTAGTGATATTTGACTTGTTTTAAACCTTGTAATGTGAACTATTTTTCCGTAGAATTTCAGCTCATTTGGAGTTCATGTACTCTGTTTCACGATAGGGCAAAGTAGGACAAATGACCAACTTTATTTCCAGCACTTGGCCAAATTTTTACCCTACTTAACTTCATAACTTACCATTTTGATTTCTAAACCTTTCTTAACCATATTGACCTATGTAATTAGGTATTCTCAAAGCATAAACTAATTCTCAAGAGACCATGATACATACACAAGACATATTACATTACAACTTTAAACATCACAACATAAAGTCCATAACATGTTCCACAACATTTCATATCCACTTTGCTTCATGAATCATTCACTTTCTCCTTACCCTTGAATGATCTTCCACCTAAAAATGGTTAGTGGGGGAGGGTGAGATTTTTGGAAATCCCAGTAGCAAAACTATCTAACATACTTTCATAAAAATGCATGACAACTTTCTAAATGAATGTAGCTTAATAAAAGTGTAACATGAAACACATAAATGCATATGGCCATAGCATGAACATGCACACATCCACACTTTCATCACCATAAAGTTCAAAACAAGTCATGCATCAATCCAAGGAATTTTCATGATAACATAGATTAGAGTTAGATGGTCTTGCTACCTTGTGTCTTTAATTTCCCTTTAACTTGAATGCTCTCTTGACCTCTTAGAAATTCATCCTCTTGCAACAAACACTTGCCTACATAATTGTCAACATCATGTCCATTAATCTCAAGTCATTTCCAAGATAAAAACCAAGGTAAAACTCCTTGATACTATCTCTTGAACTTTAAGAACCTTAAGACCCTAAACTTGTCTCTATAATTTTCTAATGCTTCCATAAACTTGGGCTCACTTTTACCTTACACAAAAACTCATTTTAAAGCCATTGGAAGCATCAAAATCATCAAAATAATTCATCTTCCTCAGGTTCCAGCACAGACCGAAACAGGGCACACATATTCAAAAATATGGATTTTTCAACTT
>JANTPZ010135238.1:0-19396 GCA_025593235.1 Vachellia pachyceras
AAGAGGTCCCAAGAGCATCTTGAAAAAGAACCAAGAACACTTTGAAAGTTGGATTAAAGGAAAGCTAAGATCTTGAGGTAGCAAAACTACTAATCTCCTTCTATGTTTAAGAAAATGATTTGTGAATGTTACATGAACTTTCATGATGAGTAAAGTGCATGATTTGTGTATGAAATGTGACTTTTATGCTATGGCCATATGCATGCTAAAGTGAAGTTTGATGTGTCACATGTTTAGATGTTCATACACATGCCATAAAGTTATGTATGCACATTCACAATGTTTTGATTATGTGGTTTTGCTATTGGGATTCCCAAATCTCATCCCCCACCCACTAACCATGTAAGTGCACACTTTATTGAAGTTGTTGTCATGTTTGTAACCTAAACCCCTACAAAAATATCATGTGAATGGGTGATGAAGTATGCATGATGATGAGCTAAAAGTAACCAAGAATGGTAAGGGAATAGTCATGCATGTTTAAGAAGTGTTAAGGAACCAAAAAGAGGTTTTGGTGAATTTTTAAGAAAATTGGTTTTCAAGGCTAAAGGGGTTCCAAAGGCTCTGAAAAATGAATATGTTTCAAGTAACAGTTAAAAATAGCAAAAGAGCTCCAAATGGGCTGAAATTTTCCAGTCATAAACTACACATCCTAAGATTTAAAATGATATAAAGTTTGAGAAATTTGGATATGTATTGTGAGAGTTATGATTTTCCAAAGATTGTTCGAATAGTATGTGGTTTTTGAATAAACTTTATCAAATGGGTAAGAATTGGAATCTATGAGTATTTTTCCCCTATAGTTCACTTAACAAGAAAAATTCAAAAATTGGAATCACTCAGTTTCAATTTTTTTAGAATTAGTTATGAATTTTCAAAGTTGAGCCAGAAAACTGGAAAATGGCACTGTGAACAGTACCACCGTCTTTTCCGTTTTTAAAAATTCTAGTTCACAATTTTGGACAAATTTTTTATATCTAAGGCCCAAGAGTGATTCATAAGTGATCTGTAATAAGAGAATAGGGGAAAAATAGGAGGTGTCACACTCGTGCCATGATGATCGCCCTGATGAGTAAGAACAAGCATCAGTTCATCAATGGCTCCCTGAGGATTCTTGCTAGCAGTGATCCCCTATTCCCAGCATGGCAACAATGCAATACTATGATCCTTACTTGGTTATTTCGCTCGATCTCTCCCTCCATAAGCGTGAGTATCATTTGGTTAAATTAGGTAGTAGATGTGTGGAATGACTTAAAGGAACGCTTTAGCCAGAGTGATGCATTTTATGTAGCAGAACTGCAAGATGAACTTTTCTAGATCCAACAAGGTGATCTCCCCGTGTCTGATTATTTCACTAAGATCAAGATCATATGAGATAAACTTCTCAACTTTCATTCTATCAGTGACTACTCCTGCTCATCAAAAGAGTATTTCTGGCAAGACTATGCTATACATTTCTTGAAGGGACTTAACGACCATTTTGCTAATGTGAGGTCTCAAATCTTGTTAATGGAGCCCCTTCTCTCCATTAACTAGGTATTCTCCTTAGTTCTCCAACGGGAATGTGACCTCATAAGGACTACAGAACCATGAGTATTTTCACACACAGGGACCAAAACCAAGGCTCGTTAACCACTTAAGATGAAATAGCAGCAACAACAATAATAAGGTATGTACCTATTGTGGGAAGCCAAGGCACAAGATCGAGACATGCTACAAGATTCCTGTTTACAAAGCTCGCGGCAAGGCCTCAATGAACAATATGGTAACCTCTCCTCCTAGTGCATCAGCTTGTATAGTGTCATGAACACCTTATAATGCCATTCACACTATCAACCAACATCAATACAAACAACTACTTGCTCTATTGCAACGTTCACCTGCTGCTGTCACCGTTTCAAAATCAGACAACCACTCATGTGTTAATCAACTTGCTTCACTCACTCCACTTCCTAACTCCAAGTCCCAAGGTCTGTATACATCCTTAGCACCTGATCACTCTAACCATTAGATCATTGATAGTGGAGACACATCCATGTCTGTCATTCTTTGAATCTGTTGACCACATACACACAAATGGCCCCTATTCGAGTTACTTTGCCAAATGATACTACCATCATAACCAACATTTCTGGTAACATATAGATCAACCAATACATCACTATCTCTCATGTCCTATACATTTCAAATTTTCATTTTTTCTCTCCTTACCATTGCTTCATACAAGACTTGAGGACATGGAAAACGATGATTACTCAAGATAAGTGGTCAATTACCTATGTCTGCATTTGTCAATGCTATTTCTACTAAGTCTTGTAGCCCTCAGAACTTGTCTTTTGATATGTGACATTTTCATCTTGGACACCTATCTCCTACTGTTTTAAACATTTTGAAACGACAGTTCCCTCTCCTTTCATGTAATTTTCCTTATGCTTGTGATGTATGCCACTTTGCCAAACAAAGAAAGCTTCCTTTCCCTACTAGTCAATCTAAATCTATTCATTGTCTTCAATTACTACATGTTGACATTTGGGGACCCTATCCCCTTACCTCCATTGACACCGATATTTTTTTTTTATTGTTATGGATGATTTCACATGGTACATATGGGTTTTGTAATATCCCAAATTTCGTGAACAGAATTAAAGGCCAAACCGATGAATTACGAAATGATTTGAGCCCTGTAAATAAGAAAAATAGAAAGGAAAAATGCCTAAAGGAAAGACAGATCATAATTGACTAAGTCCCTAGTCTTGAGAATTCTAAGAATGACCTAAGGCCAAAATGGTCATTTGATGCAAATGACAAGGGCAAAACGGTCATTTTGAATAAAAAGGCCTAGGGCATAAAATGTCATCAAATAATAAGGACATTTTGGTAATTTGGTCAAAAGTCAACAAAAAGTCAAAGTCAACTATGGAAAGAGTAGAAAAGGTGATGGCATTTTGGTAATTATGGAAAAAGTAGTAAAGGTAGTGGCATTTTGGTAATTATGAGGAAAGTAAGATAAGTAGTGGCATTTTCGTAATTAAGAGATTTCGGAGCTAAGGACGACTGAGAAATAATTATTTGAGGTAGCAGAAGTCCTCAAATGCCAAAAAACCTGAACTAAGAAAAGTTTAGTTGGGTTATAAAGTAATTAATAAAATTATTACCCAGTATTCGGTACAGGCAGTTTCGCTGTAAGAGAACAACAATGCCCGAAAAGCCCGAAAAAGTATTTTCTTAGAAAAATTAATTACGGAAAATCCGAAAAGAATTTTGAGGAACGGAAAAGAGCTTGAGAATTAGGGGAAAATATAGAATTTTTCATGTCCTTAAGTCAAATTGGCCGCCGGAAGCCTGTTTTACGGTGTTGCACGCAAATCGAGGAATCCTGATGAGTTACAAGGGAAACCCGGAGATGCTATGGACTAGGACATGATGCCACCTAGGCAAGGAGGCCTATGGAATGGTGCCACACGAAAGATAAAGTGTTCGAAAAAGTAAAAAAGTAGTTACCCGTGTAAAGGGTACTTTACGGAAATGCGTGCCACCGGATCATACAACTGGACCGGGCAAGGGCCCATCCAGCAAAATCTGATGCCTAGGGGTCTGAAAAATTACTTTTTCAGCTTGGAGGAGACAAGGTGATGTGGCTCAATATTGATCAGTGTTTAGCTACTTGGTCCCTAAGTTTGAATTTCCATCACACAAATTACAAGAGACCACATTAAACTAAGCAAACCTCTCTCCCCCCTCACAATTTCGTCCCTCCCTCTCTCTCTTGCAATCTGAAATTTTCTCTCCCTTCTCTCTAGAATCCAAGCCTCTCTCAAGGAATTAAGAAGAGCTTCAAGCTTCCAAACACAAGGTAATGTGTTCTTGCAACCAAATCCCTCTCTTCTTGAGTCTTGCAACCACTACTACCTTCTCTTGAGTTGTTCCTTGGATGAGCCTCTCTTTTAGAAGAAGATGGCTAGGAATTCAAGAGTTAAAAATGGAAAGGAGAAGGTTTTAAAAGTGGTATATAGTTGCAAGCTCTTCCTTGAGGGGTAAAAGATAGATTGTTGGTTGTTGTTGGTTGATTTTAAGTTATTGTAAAAAATATGGGAAGCTCATGTTTATGGGGAGGTGCTGCCCAAATTTTGAGTGATCTAAGAGGGGATGTTTTTGAGTAGATCAAAGTTAAGAAAAGGGGTTTTGGAAGCAAGGAAACACATGGTTTCATTAGCAAAGTTGAAAAACCCTTCCTTTCCTTATTTTTGCTATTTTCGTCCAAGCTAAAGAAGAAATAGAAAGGATGTGTTTTTGAGCATTTTGATGGTTCCATTGGCTCAAAATGATGTTTTGTGTAGGGTAAAGCCAAGAGATGGATTTTAGAAGCTTAAAGGGCAATAAAAATCAAGTCTTGAACTTGTATAACACTTAGAAAACCAAAAGGGGGTTTATTGTGTTTTTACAAGTTTTATGGCAACTTGGTGGTAGTATGTTTATATGAGTGTTATACCATGATTGCTAGGGATCTGAGACCTCCAAGAGCATATTGGAAAGGTTATTCAAGGGAGCCATAATGTGAAAAAGGAAAAGCTAGTGTCTTGAGGTAGCAAAACTACTAATCTCCTTTTATGTTTAAGAAAATGATTTGTGAATGTTACATGAACTTTTATGATGAGTAAAGTGCATGATTTGTGTATGAAATGTGACTTTTGTGCTATGGCCATATGCATGCTAAAGTGAAGTTTGATGTGTCACATGATTATGTATTCATACACATGCCAAAAAGTCATGTATGCACATTCACTTTGTTATGATTATGTGGTTTTGCTACTAGGATTTCCAAATCTCATCCTCCCCCAACTAACCATGTAGGTGTAAGTTCTAGCAAGGGTAAGGAAAAGGTCCTTAATGCATGAAGAGGTTGCATTTGTTTGCATGGTGTTGTGTACATATTTAAGATGATATGCTCTCTTGATATTTGTTGTGATTGTAACCCCTAAACATCCACAAGAAAGAACCATATGAATGGATAATGGTATATGCATGAAAATGGACTAAAATAACAAGGAAGGATAAGAGAATAATCATGCATGTTAGAGGCAAGTAATGAACTAAAAAGAGGCTTGGAGGATTTTTTTAAAAAAATTGGATTTCAAAGTTGAAGGGTTCCAAAGGCCCTGAAAAATGAATCTATTTCAAGTGACATTTAAAAATAACAAAAGAGCTCCAAATAGGCTGAAATTTTTCAATCAGAAACTAAACATCCTAAGCTTTAAAATGATATAATGTGTATTTTGAGAGATATGATTTTCGAAAGATTGAGGTAAAATCTGGAAAACTGGAAGGAACCATTTCAGACAGTATGTGGTTTTTGAATAAACTGTATCAAATGAGAAATAATTAGAACCAATGAATATTTTTCTCCTATATTTCACTTAGTAAGAAAAATTTAAAAATTGGAATCACTCAGTTTCAAGTTTTCTAGAATTAATTATGATTTTTCAAAGTTGGATCATGAATCTGGAAAAGGAGCATGTAAACAGTAACCATGTTTTTCTATTTTTAAAGTTCAAGTTCACATAGAAAGCCAAAATTGAATTATCCAAAGCCCAAGAGTGATTTCTAAGTGATCTTTAATAAGAAAATGAGGGGGAAAATAGGAGGTGTCACATGTTTGCCCTTTGAAAAACAAATCTAAGGCACATACTTCCTTCCAAGATCTGATCACTTTTCTAGAAAAACAATTTGACCAAAGAGTTAAAGCTTTTAGAATTGATAATGGACTTGAATTTCAAATGAGCTCTTTTTTTCTTCCAAAGGAATATTTCATCAAACATCATTTTTTGAAACCCCCAAAGCAAAATAGCATTGTGGAAAGGAAGCACTAGCACATTTTTCATGTGGCTAGATCACTGATGTTTCAGTCATACTTGCCTTTAGCTTACTGGAATTATGCAATTTCCCATGTTGTTTACATCATTCATAGACTTCCAACTCCTGTTTTAAACAATGACACCCCATTCCAGCTTTTGCACAAAATTGCACATGATTACACTCAGCTTAAGGTCTTTGGTTCACTGTGCTTTGCTTGCACATCTTCTGCACACAGAACAAAGTTTGACTCTAGAGCTCATAAGTGTTTCTTCTTAAATACAAACATGGAACCAAAGGATATATCCTTCTTGACATTAGCACCCATAAAATCTTCATTTCCAGACATGTTATTTTCTATGGATCCATATTTCCTTCTGTCACTCACACACCTCCTACTAACACTATTCCCTCACCTAACAGTATTGAGTCTAACAACATTGCTGATGATGATTATCATTTTCCACCTGCCATTACTGTTCCAACACCTTTTTCTTTCTCTCCCTCTCCACCACATCCATATGTTCCTACTCCTCTTCACAAGTTAAACAGGCTGCACATGCGTCGCACATATCTAAGTGACTACCATTGCTCTCAACTTACATCAGCACCATCTGTTTCCATGTCTGACTCTTGTAGGTATCCTATTTCATCTATTCTATCCTATGATAAACTGTCACCCTCTCACAAACAATTCATTTATTCCATTTCTATTCCTTCTGAACCTAGGAATTACAGTGAAGACAATAAGTATACTGAGCGGCAACAACCGATAAAATATGAAATTAAAGCCTTAGAGCAAAATAACACTTGGATTTTAATTGAATTACCTACGGGAAAATCTCCTATTGACTGTAAGTGGGTGTTCAAAATGAAATTCCATACCGATGGCACTATAGAGAGGCACAAAGCTAGATTAGTGGCAAAGGGTTATACCCAAATTGAGGGAATAGATTACTTTAATACCTTCTCCCTTGTTCATAAGATGACAACAGTTCACATCTTACTGGCTGTGGCAACATCTAATAATTGGCGTCTTAAACAACTTGATATCAATAATGCCTTCCTCCATGGCGATCTTCATGAGGAATTTTACATGTCACTTCCTCCTGGTTTCTCTACCCCTAATCCTAACTTGGTTTGCAAATTGCAGAAGTCCCTTTATGGCTTTAAACAAGCCTCCCGCCAATGGTTTGCTAAGCTTTCTTCTTCCTTACTTTCCTCTGGATATGCTCAATCAAGGTCTGATTATTCCTTGTTTACAAAACACAATGGTAACTCTTTTGCCGTCCTTTTAGTATATGTTGATGATATCATACTAGCTGGCAATGATTTGGGAGAAATCATTCACATTAAGTCTTTCCTGGACAACACATTCAAAATTAAGGATCTTGGCCATCTAAAATTTTTTCTTGGGCTGGAAGTTGCTCAGTCTTCTGCTGGAATTTCCTTAAATCAGTGTAAGTTTGCTCTAGATATCCTTCAGGATGAAGGGTATCTAGACTGTAAACCTCTCTCCATCCCTATGGCTCGTCACACAAGATTAACACAAGAAGCTGGCACTTTGCTCACAGATGTTGCACCATACCTCAGGCTTGTTGGTCGCTTACTATACCTTACCACTACACGCCCAAATATTTCATATACAGTACAACAATTATGTCAATTCACCCATGCCCCCACTACGTCCATTATCAAGCTGCTTTAAGAGTTCTCAAATACATAAAGCACTGTCCAGGTAAAGGAATTTTCTTCTCAGCCTCCTCCTCCCTACAACTGAAGGCTTTCAGTCACTATCTGGTTGTTGTATTTTTCTTAACAACTCTCTTATTTCTTAGCGTACTGAGAAGCAAACCATAGTCTCCCTCCCTTTGAAGCTGAATATCATACCATGTGTTGTGTGACCTGTGCAATTCAATGGCTTCTCTACCTACTCACAGATATACATGTCCCACATTGATCTCCTACATTTCTTTACTGTGACAACCAATCTGCCATTCATATTGCCTCTAATCCCACATTCCATGAGCAAACCAAACATCTGGAAATTGATTGTCACTTCGTTAGGGAAAAGGTTCAAGTTAGGCTCATCAAGCTCCTTCCTGTCCGCAACCACAACCAACTTGCTGATATATTCACCAAACCTCTTGACCCTCAACTTTTTCATGGTTTCTTGTACAAACTTAGCATGGTTAACATATATGCCCTAGCTTATGGGGGTAACGGAATCAGTTACATGAAGTTAACATGTGCAAACTATTGCTAGTTAGTTTTGTGTTAGTTTTATATTATATCTATTAGTCATATCAATCTTGTATCATACCAGTTAGTTAGCATTGTTTGTCCAACTGTAATCACAGCTAGCATCTTCAGTTGGTTTAGTTAGTTTGTTACAATCTGTTACAAGTTTCTGTTACTGTAACTAAGTGTAAAGCTTATATATATACATGTCATGATGTACATAATTCATCAATTCAATGAGAATCAATTCCTTTTCATTCTTCAGTTTCTTCTCTCAGCTTCCTTCTCTGTCACGTAACGTGTTAAGTGCAACCCTTTTTGCATCTATCTCCTTCTATTCTTATTACTTCTTTTCGCACAATGGGAAATATTGTAACTGGAGATTATATGCAGACTCAGGTAAGGGCTTGTCAAATCTGCATAATTTCTTTATACATGTATTCTGGAAAATGAATTTACTTCACTTTTGTGCAATTATGTCCCACCTTTTCATGCTGCAACTTTCCTAGCAGCTGAGCATCAATGCTAACTAATATTAACACATTGATGAACTTGGGCAATTGAACTCTATTTGAGTAGGAATAAGATTAAAATGCAAGGATATTTAAGGTTCCTTGATAGTAGATTTGGGATTGTATTGGTATGTTCTATAGAATTGTCGTAGGTTTGGCTGGTACTAGACTGCATTTTACAAAAAAGGGCAGTGCCCTCCCCCTTCCCCCTAAAAAAATCTAAAACCACAGAGGTAAAAAAGCATGATTAGTTCATTGTGATTTGTTTATTTTTCAAATAACTACAAACTTTTTCCTTTTTTATTTTTTGACAGAGCCAAGGAAAAAGTAAAGTTTTTAGACATTTCCAAGTAAATTTAGCAACAAATTTAGTGAACCAGCTTAACATCAATTCAGAAGCTCAGTATCTTGCATAAAACCAGCATCAAAGCCATGCTTGACTTGACTGACTCCTAGGCTGCTGGCTTAACTCTTTTGTAAAATGATTGAGCCCAAGGTCTCAACAAAAATGTCATGCTAAATGCCAGAATTCTATCAATGATGAAAGGCATCATATTGAACAGAAAGAAAGCAAACATTGTGGAACATCTGGGAACATAGGGATGTCTTGGCATTGATGAGGTGATGAGTTGATATACATACTTTGAAATGTGATGGTAATTTAGCTGACCACATAAAGTGTTTAAAAATAAATTAACTTTATTTATACACGTGTTTGGTTTTGGCCTTGTTAAGCAACTAATTTGGAATCATTTAGGAAAAGAAATGGAATAATGCAAGCTGAGTTATACATTTGTTCAAGTCGTTACATCCATTAAATAAATATCTTATCCTGTCTTTTGTCATTAATGTGCATAGTTGGCCATAGTTTTTCGGTTCAATGACCTCACTGATTCATATGGTCTTTCTATCTCTATATTTGGAATTTCCCAAGTTTGATTTAACCATTTTTTGGTAGAATATTATTAATCATGGTGCACTGCCATGCCTTTCGACCCCGTTGTGGAGATGGTGGGATTGAGAAGCTGAGAAAGGAGAAAACGATATAGAGATAGAACAGAGGACTCCACATTCGACTGGGGTGATGCTTGAACTGGTAATGGCTTCATTCAACTCATTTGTTCATCCGATTCATTCTGTACCATTTTTATACAGTACACTAATCGAGGTCTCAATTTGAAATTCCATAGCATGGCCGCTAATTTTCCTTCCATACTTGTCTTCGGGCCCTGGAATACCACAAATGAAAATATATGGAAATTTTCCAGTCAATTGTTTTTGTAAATGAAAACATCTAACCTCTTGTTGCTATGATAAAGTTACTTCTATGTGGAAAAAAATGCAGCGATGCTGTACTCTTAGCTATCGGTGAGAAAAAAGACCATTCACATCCTGAAAAGAGCATGTACTTAGTTTTACTTGATTGCTGGAAGAAATGTTGATTTATAATAGTGGGTTTCTTACATATTCCAGGGCTTGAATATGGAGCTTCAGGTTTGAAATCTTGACCAACCTGACGTGTTTGCCCAGTTTGACCCTGGATTATACCGGGTTATTAGGGTCGGTTCAGGTTGACCCAACCCGAGGTTAATCAGCAAATTGGATCGGCTCATGGACCGGCCCAATTTGGGTTTAATCACCATGTTTATAATAGTGGGTTTCTTACATATTCAAGAACTTGAATCTGGAGCTTGGGGTTTGGAATCTCATTGTAAGAATTAGAAGCTTGATTTATACGCATCTTTGAGGGCCAGTGTTGGAATACATGTAAGTATTGTAATTGATATATGGTAATCAATACAGTTAATCTTTAATATAAGATTCGGTGAAAAGATTATAACTATTTTGGGGAAATTGAAAAGATTAAATAAATTATTTAATTATAACATATATTCTTAAATATTTATATGTATAATTAGATTATATACCAGGTTATAAATCAAGAAAATTAGTTTAGAGAAGAATTATAAATATATCAGCTAATTAATTACCTTAATCTCATTCTTCTTAAAAAAATTCGAATGACTTTTAGATTAAACTAGCATTTAGACATTGACGTAGAAGGATTTGTTTGGGAAGTAAGAAGCCCCCTTGACATCTCTTCATCTGAGAGAATTCTCGATGGGAAAACATGGGGATAAAAGGCTGATCTTTGAATAGAAAAAAGTGTGGATCCGCAGGGCCCCAATGAATTGGCATATTCGAAAAATGCCTTGTTCTTTGGAAGATCGATGCAGTAGCTGTTAGGCAATGAAAATATATATTTCACTTTATATTTACCTTTGTATGGCCTGTAAGCAAAAGAAATTTGACTTATATATTAGTTGAGCGAAAGAAGGAAAGAAAAAAAAATAAAGGCAAGATACGCGCGAATCAATTGACATTATATATGTATATATATGAGAGGTGTCGTTATCCTCTGGGAATTAATTTATGAGATGCTAATAATCATATTACGAAATATGACCACAAACATACGCGCAGGTGGACCCCAAACCCATGGAAACGTAGAGACTTTGACCATCAAACACAGATAAGAACCCACAGTTCCTTTTTCAAATCGAATGCAAATGTTATTGTTATTCGGTTATACAAGTTAAAAAAATAATCTTTACAAACTAATAAATTTTTAATATATCATAAAACTTGTAAATTTAATTTTCCATCCCATTTATTGAAACGCAACCATCCCAAAGTTTGTCCATCACAAAATTTGAGCTGGCCTGTAGTCAGAAAGAAAGAAAGAAAGAAACAACGAGGAAACCGCATCCCTCTTTCCAAACTAATGGATATAAACAAACATCCTGTGGCGCCCCCCAAACTAATGGATATGTCGGTCCTTCTAGAAATTAGTGACGTAACATTTGTTACGTAACAGTTAGCTGCAGTGACCACATAACGTTAAGAAGGGTGCAAGTTTTTGGGGGTAGAAATTTCATACAAATATAAATCATTTCTATATATAGACCCTCAAACTTACATGCTGAAAACATATGTTTAAAATTTTTTTGACCATTGAAATAAATGCGTTGCGATGTGAGATGTGAAAGTGAAAGCATTGATTGGTGGTGCTTTTTGAGACGGGAATCTTGGTCAGGATTTGGGTATAGGTAAATGAAATAAACTGAGGCATAACATTCTTGAGAAGATCATTATAAACATCAATTATTAAATACTTATATGTATAATTAGATTTTATATCAGTTTAAAAATAAAAAAATATTTTTCTTGATTTATAAACTGATATACAATTTAATTATACATATAAGTATTTTAAATTATATGGTATAATAAAAAAGGTGAAATTATCTCTATTTACATCTTCTTGCTTCAACAGAAATAAAACTGGGGCATAACATATGTGAGAAGATAATTAGCAACATATATTTTTAAACCTTAATCCTACAATGAAGAGATACAACCCTTCATCACAAAAAAGAAGCGGAGAGAGCCACGACGCAGCGAGGCAGCTCCATGGAAAATAATTCTTAATGCACATGAACAATTGTCCACAAAACAAATCCTACAATGAAGAGATATAACCACTGTGGGTTGCAACTTGCAAGTAAAAGCTAGCCCAGAATAAATACTTCATTCATTGCTTCCACTTTCAACTTTGTTATGGTCGTATTAGTTTTTTTTAACCATTTGAATAAATGGGTTTCAATAAATAAATGTGATGGAAAATTAAAGTCATAAAATTTTATGTTATATTTGAATTTGAAGAGAAAATATAAGGAGAAAATGTGTAATCAATCGAGCTAAAACAATTATAGACATACAATTCAAGAAGGGAACAAAATAATGTACACATGGACAGAAAATAAAGTTAAAAAAAATGTCACTGTCCACTTGTGCTGGATCGAAGAAATTGGATCCAAGTCCCATTGACTTGGTGTTGCCCTCAGGAGACGTGTC
The DNA here is from genome assembly GCA_025593235.1 of Vachellia pachyceras. Lineage (NCBI taxonomy): Eukaryota > Viridiplantae > Streptophyta > Magnoliopsida > Fabales > Fabaceae > Vachellia > Vachellia pachyceras. The sequence goes on from JANTPZ010135238.1 coordinate 12,522, forward strand.
TTAATTGTGCACGCCCATGCAAACCCTAATAATGTTTTCTTGTCTTTTTATTTGTTTAGGGATTCCGCATTAATTTAGTTAGCAACCTTATTAACTTTAGAATAATAGATATCTGATCAGTAGTAGTAATTAATAATAATCAATTGCTAATTTTGTAATTGACTCTCTCACATATGTTAAAATCAAAATCAACGTTGATATGTTAAAATCAAAATCAACATTGATGTTTACGGTGCTTATAATCCTTACATGACCACATATTATGAGGTTCACAGCGCTGAAGAGAATCCCAATGCTTGCGTTATTTCTTAAGCTTCTCTCTGTCCTTTTTTTTTGTTATGACTGGAAGAGAGAGATTAAAAAATAAATAATAAATTTGAAAAAAATATGTATGATTTCTTTCTGGCTAATCTCTACCGGCACATGGATGCACTAGTCACTTGTATTCTTTTAATCAATTTTATTACTTTAATAATAGGAATATACCAAAATCATAAGAATAGAATAGGATTGAATGGGTGTCATAAATATATATATATATATATATATATATATTGTTAATTGTGAACTCTTTGGCGTGCGGAAGGGTGCAAGGCATAGTGAAGGATGATTGATAATGTTGAGCAGTTGCTTCGTATTTTATTTGGGATGTCTGCATCCAAATCCATTTGCCACCAAAATAAGACTTGGTCATGGGCTGGCTGGCGTGCTTGCGTATGTGCATAGATGGATCATTATGGATCACGGTGGGGACCGCAGCGCATTATGAAATGGATACGTTTTGGACAGAAATGTGACTTGTACAGCTCCCCCCATGCATGCTACGACAATTGAATAGAATTCCATGCTACGAGGTTACGACTAGCGCAGGTTTTTTGGGGGCAGAAATTTCATACAAATATTAATCATTTTATTAAATGTTTAGCCTAAAATAATTACATTATTGTATTGACTAGGGGAAAAGGGTGTGCATCATGGAAAAACTGTTACATACATAAAGTATTATATTAATAAGAAATGCTCCATGCACTATATATTATTACACGGACTGTTTAGAAAGAGGCTAATGCTTTTGATCCCTTGCATCATCATTGACGATATGATAATACAGATTAAAGTTAAACCTTGATCTTGTATTCAACTTTTTCTTTAATCCTCTCAGATTCGACCATTTTTTTTAATGCAAATCATGTTTTATTACGTCTGGATTCATTAAAACCGCAAGTAGGTACCGCATGAATATGCTTTTTCTCATGATTTAGTATCCAAAACAAAGGGACAAAGGACTCTTATCGCTTTGCAATGCCACTTTACATCATCATACTTGAAGGAAGATAGATAAATTATTATAAATCATTCCATGCATGAGCACTACTCGTATAAAATATCATATCCTAAACTTACATGGCAAAAACATATGTTTAAAAGTTTTTTTGACCATTGAAATAAATGCGTTGCGATGTGAGATGTTGATAATTCATTATTTTATAGGGTGTAATTGTACTCAATATGAACTTTTAGAGACCTTATTTGATCATAAAAAATACCAATTAGAGGTTAATTTTGTTAACGAAGGAGTAAAAAGATTTGTTGCTAATTTTGATATATTTTATGGAATCTTCAAAAAAAATGTATGAGATTTCATACCTTTGCTAGATGTGTAGGATATTTGGGAAAACGCTGCGTTCTGGAATCTTAAGGCTACAGACAAAGAAAGGCCAACAAAACAGTGGCGCCAGAATTGATTCGGTTGAATTGTAACAAAAAAAAAGTCTAGTTGTCACCCTCCTTCCAACAGAAACCAACAGTGCACAACTAAAAAGGAAAAATTAGTTGGAAATCGAACGGTGCAATCTTTTATCCAGAGCAGGAGATTCATCCTTTTATCTGGAGGCTTCATACTTTTATCCAGTAGGCATTTCATCTGCTGGCAACACCTAATGAAGTAGCAGAGATTTTTTGTAGCTTCCTCTCTTCTGCCGAGAGCACTCCACAGTTCTGACGTCCAAGCTTTGCTACTAAGAGAGAGGCAATGCTTCTCTCTTTCGTGTCTTCATTACCGTCTGCAAGTTTCGCCTCTCCCAGGAGTTGATTAGTCACAATTCATCACCATCGCAGCTCACTACGTTCGGTACCGTCTCAGTCTCATCCTTCCAAATCTGGACATCACAGCTTCAACATGTTCCGTCAACTCTTGCTTGAGACCCACAGTTCCCTTGTGTTGAGAACTATCATAATCTCTCTCTACTTCCTAACCAGCGTGATTTTGGCGACAAAAGCACAGCCCCAGCTGAAACCATCTCACCTGGTTCCACTTCCTGATCTCACAGCAAATCAACCTTATTGCTCTTCTGTTCACTTTTCTCCGATGGCGTTGCTATGGAAACATCTCACCTACGCTGCTACTGGTGACCTCGTGATAACCGACTGAGCTTTCATCTTCCCAGGAGCTATGGCCAAGCTTGAGTTTCATGTATACAGGGATGTTCTTAGTTTCTCATTCTACTCTTCAAATCTATTTGAGGACCTTTGATAACATGTCAAAATGCTTAATATTGTAAAGTTGATTCCATTTCTCTTTATCAGTGGCACTTCTTGGGAGCATCAGAGATGAAGGAACTCATCCCTTCAACTATACAACCACCAGACTTGGAGTTGAAACCTTTACCCTCTCATTTAAAATATGTTTTTCTAGCTGATGGTAACAGGCTTCCAGTTATCATTTCTGCTGTGTGAACCGAAATAGAAGAGAGTCAATTAATTTCTGTTCTTAAGAAATATAAAAAAGCAATAGGATGGTCCATGACAGACATACTTGAAATTTCCCCCTCTGTTTGTACCCATAGAATCCTCCATAATGATGATAGTAGAACTGTGAGACAGCCATAACGTAAGTTAAATCCTCTCATCTTAGATGTGGTCAAAAAGGAAGTGACAAAATTTTTAAGTGCTGGAATTATATATCCTATTTTAGACAGTGAATGGGTGATCCCTGTTCAAGTAGTGCCCAAAAAGAGTAGCATCACTGTCATAAAAAATGAAAATAATGAGCTCATACCAACTAGGGTCCAAAATTCTTGGAGAGTTCGCATTGACTACTGAAAGCTTAATGATGCAACAAGGAATTATCACTTCCCTTTGCCTTTTATTAATCAAATGCTATAGCACCTTGCTGGAAAATCTAACTATTGCTTTCTTGATGGTTTTTCAGGGTATTTTCAGATTGCTATAGCCCTAGATGATCAAAATAAAACAACCTTCACATGCCCCTTTGGCACTTTTGCTTATAGAAGGATGCCCTTTGGTTTGTGTAATGCCCGGGTACATTTCAAAGAGCCATGATGGCAATCTTTTGTGAGTTTTTGGGATCATCTATGGAGGTTTTTATGAATGATTTTACTGTGTATGGTGATAGCCTCATTGCATTTTTGGAAAGTCCTGATAGAGTCCTTGCTAGATGCATAGAAAAAAGTTTAGTGTTTAATTTTGAAAAATGTCATTTCATGGTAGATAAAGGCATAGTGTTAGGGAATTTGGTGTCTAAAAATGGAATTGAAGTAGATAAGGCAAAAATAGAAGTTATATTATCATTTCCATATCCTACTTCAATTAAGGAACTTAGATCTTTTCTTGGTCATTGTGGTTTTTATAGGAGGTTAAGGATTTTAGTAAGTAGCCTCACCCCTTTCTAAGCTCTTGCAAAAAGATGTTGAATTTGTGTTTGATGATGCATGTAAAAAATCATTTGACACACTTAAGAGCATGCTTGTATCACCCCCTGTACTCACTGCACCAAACTGGAATTTTGACTTTTAATTGGCATGTGATGCATCCCATGGTTCAGTTGGTGTCATGCTAGGACAAAAGGTAGAGGGACTGTCTAAAGTGGTAGCTTATGCATCTAAAACATTAGATAGAGCTCAAACAAATTACACCACTACTGAAAAAGAGCTTTATGCTATTATATTTGCATTAGACAAATTTAGACCCTATCTCATTAATTCTAAAGTCACAATATGCATTGACCATACTGCTATCAAGTATCTTTTCAGCAAAATGCACTCAAAACTAAGGCTCTTGAGATGGATCTTGCTGATGTGAGAATTCCACACAGAAGTGAGGGATAGAAGTGGTGCAACAAATCATTTTGTAGACCATTTAAGCCGCCTACTAGCTGGAACCAGGGGAGTTTCTGAATCTGACCAAATTTGTGATGAATTTCCCGCATCTATTTTATTTACCATGGCTGTACATGACCCTTGGTATGCCAATATGGTAAATTTCCTTGTAACAGATCTGACTCCCTATTCTCTTTCTCATTTTCAAGCACAAAAACTAAAGAGTGAGTCCAAATATTTCATATGGGACTCACCAATCCTTTAGAGAATGTGCAACGATCAACTTATAAGGAGATATGTGCCAAATGAAGAGGTAAGAGGCGTGCTGGAAGCTTGTCACTCCTGGGCTTGTTGTGGCCATTTTAGTGCCAAAAAGACCTCAAGAAAGGTATGGATTCTGGTTTCTAGTCGCCTACAATTTTTAAGGATGCCTATGAATTTTGTAAAACATGTGACAAGTGCAAAAGATTTAGTGGCAATAGTAAGAGGCATGAAATGCCACAACATCCTATTTTATTTTGCAAATTTTTTTATGTGTAGGGAATTAATTTCATGGGGCCATTTCCACCATCCTGTGGGTCACATTACATATTATTAGCTGTAGATTATGTGTCCAAATGGGTATAAGCCATTCCAACAAGAAAGGACGATGCAGCCACTGTCTCCAAATTCTTGAAAACACACATCTTTTCAGATTTGGGATCCCTATAGCCATTATAAGTGATCGTGGTACATATTTCTGCAATAGGCTTGTGGATAAGTTGCTAGCCCAATATGGAGTCACGTACAAAATGTCAACACCCTATCACCCACAAACTAATGGCCAAACTAAGGTATCTAATAGAGAAGTGAAACAGATTCTAGAAAGGATAGTAAAGCCATTAGGAAAAGATTGGAGTTCAAGGCTAAACGATGCCTTATGGACCTATAGGACAGCATATAAAACAACTGCAGAAATGTCCCCCTATAGGTTGATTTATGGTAAACCTTGCTACTCCCAGTGGAAATTGAGCATAAAGCATATTGGGCTATTAAAAGCTGTAACATGGATTTTGAAGCAGTTGCAATAGAGAGGAAGCTTCAGCTGTAAGAGATGGAAGAAATCAGATTGGAAGCCTATGAAAACCCCCGCATTAATAAAGAGAAAACCAAGCTCATACATGATAAAGGGATTCTAAGGAAGCATTTTTGTGTTGGTGATCAAGTGTTGTTATTTTTTGCCAGATTCAAATTTAAGAGAGAAAAATTTCAGACAAGGTGGGTTGGTCCCTATACAGTTACTAAAGTCCATGATTTTGGCTTGGTTGAGCTTATGAATGAAAAGAATGGCAAGAATTTGATGGTTAATGGACACTTACTAAAATTGTATCATGAGAGCCTCCCACCTCCTTGATTCTCTGCATTTTAGATTGTATCTTTCCAATTTTCCTGTCATGTTTTGTATTCAATATATCTTTGATTAGTTTGTTTGTATGTTTTTAATAAATCTTGTTTTAAAAAAAAATCAATGACACCATATACTGTCTATGTGATGATTCAATTCTGTTACAAGCTATCCAATACATATATTTTAGTTTTGTTGTTAATTGCTGCCACTATTGTGACATCTCCTATTTTCCCCTGTTTTCTTATTATAGATCACTTATGAATCGCTCTTGGGCCTTAGATATCAAAAATTTGTCCAAAATTGTGAACTATAATTTTTAAAAACAGAAAAGACGCTGGTACTGTTCATAGTGCCATTTTCCAGTTTTCTGGCCCAACTTTGAGAAGTTATAACTAATTCTAGAAAAATTCAAACTGAGTGATTCCAATTTCTAAATTTTTCTTGTTAAGTGAACTATAGGGGAAAAATATCATGGGTTCCAATTCTTGCCCATTTGATACAGTTTATTCAAAAACCACATACTGTCCGAAATGGTTCACTCCAGTCTTCCAGATTTTACCTCAATCTTTGGAAAATCATAACTCTCAAAATACACATCCAATTTTGGAAACTTTATATCATTTTAAAGCTTAGGATGTGTAGTCTCTAACTAAAAACTTTCAGCCTATTTGGAGCTCGTTTTCTATTTTTAACTGTTACTTGAAACATGTTCGTTTTTCAAGGCCTTTGGAAACCCCTTTAGCTTTGAAAACCAATTTTCTTAAAAATTCACCAAAACCTCTTTTTGGTTCCTTAACACTTCTTAAACATGCATGACTATTCCCTTACCATTCTTGGTTACTTTTAGCTCATCACCATGCATACTTCATCACCCATTCACATGATACTTTTGTAGGGGTTTAGGTTACAAACATGACAACAACTTTAAGAAAGTATGCAACTTAACCATTTACACCAAAACATGCAAGCAAAACATCATCTTCAAGCATCATTAACCTTTTTCTTACCCTTGCTTGAGCTTGCACTTACATGGTTAGTGGGTGGGGGATGAGATTTGGGAATCCCAATAGCAAAACCACATAATCAAAACATTGTGAATGTGCATACATAACTTTATGGCATGTGTATGAACATCTAAACATGTGACACATCAAACTTCACTTTAGCATGCATATGGCCATAGCATAAAAGTCACATTTCATACACAAATCATGCACTTTACTCATCATGAAAGTTCATGTAACATTCACAAATCATTTTCTTAAACTAGAAGGAGATTAGTAGTTTTGCTACCTCAAGATCTTAGCTTTCCTTTAATCCAACTTTCAAAGTGTTCTTGGTTCTTTTTCAAGATGCTCTTGGGACCTCTT
>JANTPZ010135239.1:0-10187 GCA_025593235.1 Vachellia pachyceras
TTTTTTTGCAAAAATAGTTGAAATTTGAAAAAAGAACCTGATTTAATGAATCGTAATGAAAAACCGAGTCACATTGGTTGTTTCTAGTCAATTCTAAGGCAGTTAAATGTTTAATTCCTGTAACTCTAATCTATTCAAAAAAAAGTTTGCGCATTTTTTTGCCATAATAGTTGAAATTTGAAAAAAGAACCTGATTTAAGGAATCGTAATTAAAAACCGAACCATAGAGGACGTTTCCACTCAATTCTAAGACAGTTAATTGTCTAATTCGTTTAACTCTTATCTTTTCTAAAAAATATATGCACATTTTTTGGCAAAAATAGTTGAAATTTGAATAAAGAACCTCATTTAATGAATCGTATTGAAAAATCGAGTCACAGTGGTTGTTTCCATTCAATTCTAAGACAGTTAATTGTTTAATTCCTGTAACTCTTATCTTTTCCAAAAAAAAATATATGCACATTTTTTTTGCTTAGATATTTGAAATTTTAAAAAAGAACCTGATTTAATGAATCGTAATGAAAAACCGAGTTACAGTGGTTGTTTCCATTAAATTCTAATACAGTTAAATGTTTTATTCGTGTAATTATAATCTATTCAAAGAAAAACTGTGCGCATTTTTTTGCCATAGTCGCTGAAATTTGAAAAAAGAACCTGATTTAAGGAATCGTAATTAAAAACCGAGTCACAGTGGATGTTTCCACTCAATTCTACAACAGTTAATTGTTTAATTCCTTTAACTCTTATCTTTTAAAAAAATATATGCGCATTTTTTTTTTGCAAAAATAGTTGAAATTTGAAGAAAGAACCTGATTTAATGAATCGTAATGAAAAACCGAGTCACTGTGGTTGTTTCCATTCAATTCAAAGACAGTTAAATGTTTATTTCCACTAACCCTAATCTATTAAAAAAAAAGTGTCGCATTTTTTTGCTATAATAGTTGAAATTTGAAAAAAGAATCTGATTTAATGAATTGTAATTAAAAACCGAGTCACAGTGGATGTTTCTACTCAATTCTAAGACAGTTAATTGTTTAATTCCTGCAACTCTTATCATTGCAAAAAAATATACACATTTTTTGGCAAAAGTAGTAGAAATTTGAATCAAGAACCTCATTTTATGAATCGTATTGAAAACCCGAGTCACAGTGGATGTTTCCACTCAATTCTAAGATAGTTAATTGTTTAATTCCTGTAATTCTTATCTTCTAAAAAAATATATGCGCATTTTTTTGCTAAAATAGTTGAAATTTGAAAAAAGAACCTGATTTAATGAATCGTAATGAAAAATCGAGTCACAGTGGTTATTTCCATTCAATTCAAAGACAGTTAAATGTTTATTTCCTCTAACTCTAATCTATTCCAACAAAAAGTGTGCCAATTTTTTAGCCATAATAATTGAAATTTTAAAAAAGTACCTGATTTAATGAATCGTAATTAAAAACCGAGTCACAGTGGATGTTTCCATTCAATTCTAAGACAGTTAATTGTTTAATTTCGGCAACTCTTATCATTGCAAAAAAATAATAATATATACATATTTTTTTTTGCAAAAATAGTTGAAATTTGAAGAAAGAACCTGATTTAATGAATTGTAATGAAAAATCGAGTCACTGTGGTTATTTCCATTCAATTCAAAAACAGTTAAATGTTTATTTCCTCTACTCTAATCTATTCAAAAAAAAGTGTGCGTATTTTTTTTGCCATAGTCGCTGAAATTTGAAAAAAGAACCTGATTTAAGGAATCGTAATTAAAAACCGAGTCACAGTGGATGTTTCCACTCAATTCTGAGACAGTTAATTGTTTAATTCCTGTAACTCTTATCTTTTCAAAAGATATATGGGCATTGTTTTGCAAAAATAGTTGAAATTTGAAAAAAGAACCTGATTTAATGAATCGTAATGAAAAACCGAGTCACATTGGTTGTTTCTAGTCAATTCTAAGGCAGTTAAATGTTTAATTCCTGTAACTCTAATCTATTCAAAAAAAAGTTTGCGCATTTTTATGCCATAATAGTTGAAATTTGAAAAAAAGAACCTGATTTAAGGAATCGTAATTAAAAACCGAACCACAGAGGACGTTTCCACTCAATTCTAAAACAGTTAATTGTCTAATTCGTTTAACTCTTATCTTTTCTAAAAAATATATGCACATTTTTTGGCAAAAATAGTTGAAATTTCAATAAAGAACCTCATTTAATGAATCGTATTGAAAAATCGAGTCACAGTGGTTGTTTCCATTCAATTCTAAGACAGTTAATTGTTTAATTCCTGTAACTCTTATCTTTTCCAAAAAAAAAATATATGCGCATTTTTTTGCTAAGATATTTGAAATTTGAAAAAAGAACCTGATTTAATGAATCGTAATGAAAAACCGAGTTACAGTGGTTGTTTCCATTAAATTCTAATACAGTTAAATGTTTTATTCCTGTAATTATAATCTATTCAAAGAAAAAGTGTGTGCATTTTTTCGCCATAGTCGCTGAAATTTGAAAAAAGAACCTGATTTAAGGAATCGTAATCAAAAACCGAGTCACAGTGGATGTTTCCACTCAATTCTACGACAGTTAATTATTTAATTCCTTTAACTCTTATCTTTTAAAAAAATATGCGCATTTTTTTAAAAAATAGTTTAAATTTGAAAAAAGAACCTGATTTAATGAATCGTAATGAAAAACCGAGTCAAAGTAGATGTTTCCATTCAATTCTAAGACAGTTAAATGTTTAATTCCTGTAACTCTAATCTATTCAAAAAAAGTGTGCGCATTGTTTTGCCATAATAGTTGAAATTTGAAAAAAGAACCTGATTTAAGGAATCATAATTAAAAACCGAGTCACAGTGGATGTTTCCATTTAATTCTAAGACAGTTAAATGTTTAATTCCTGTATCTCTAATCTATTCAAAAAAAAAGTGTGCACATTTTTTTGCCATACTAGTTGAAATTTGAAAAAAGAACCTGATTTAAGGAATCGTAATTAAAAACCGAGCCACAGAGGAACTTTCCACTCAATTCTAAGACAGTTAATTGTCTAATTCGTGTAACTCTTATCTTTTCTAAAAATATATATGCACATTTTTTGGCAAAAATAGTTGAAATTTGAATAAAGAACCTCATTTAATGAATCGTATTGAAAAATCGAGTCACAGTGGATGTTTCCATTCAATTCTAAGACAGTTAATTGTTTAATTCCTGTAACTCTTATCTTTTCAAAAAAAAATATGCGCATTTTTTTGCTAAGATAGTTGAAATTTGAAAAAAGAATCTGATTTAATGAATCGTAATAAAAAACCGAGTCACAATGGATGTTTCCATTCAATTCTAAGACAGTTAAATGTTTAATTCCTGTAACTCTAATCTATTCGAAAAAAAAGTGTGCCCATTTTTTTGCCATAATAGTTGAAATTTGAAAAAATTGGGTCTGGGAACTAAATCCCAAACTTGATTCCTCTCAAATTGATTTAATTCTTCTTCCATTGAATTATCCAATCATTGTCTGACAAAGCTTCCTCAACATTCTTAGGCTCTATTTTTTAGATAAAAGTTGAAAATTGAGCCTCATGAATAGATCTTTTCCTGGTTTGTACACCTTCACTCACCTTTCCAATCACTTGATTGATGGGGGTGATTGCGGATGTATTTCCAAGCTTTTGGTTGAGGAGGTTTAGGAAATTCATCAGATTGGTCATTTTTAAAATTCTAATAAGGTTGATTATCAAGGGGGTTTTCTTTGCTTTGATTTTCAAAACCTTTTGAAATTATAATTTCTTCATCAGCATCAGGTTTTGGTTGAGGATTAGTTTCAACAAAAACTACATGCACTGATTCCTCTACTACACAAGTACGCTTATTGAAAACTCTATATGCTTTACTTCTATTTGAATAACCAAGGAATAAACCTTCATCAGACTTAGGATCAAACTTACCAAGGTTATCCTTACCATTATTATGAATAAAGCACTTGCTGCCAAAGATGTGTAAAGACAAATTTGGTTTTCTTCCCTTGAATAGCTCATATGGTGTCTTTCTGAGAGAATGTCTTATGTATGCTCTATTTGAGATGTAACAGGCTGTACTTAGAGCATCTGCCCAGAAGACTTGTGACACCTATTTTTCTGTCATCATTGCCCGTGCCATGTCTGCTAATACTCTGTTCTTTCTCTCTACCACTCCATTTTGTTAAGGAGTCCTTGGTGCTGAGAAGTTGTGATTAATTCCTTCATTTTCACAGAAGGTAGCAAAGTCTCCATTTTCTAATTCTCCTCCATGATCTGTTCTAATGGAGACAATAGACATACCTTTCTCATTTTGGACCTTTTTGGCAAATACAGTGAATAATTCAAAAGTTTCATTCTTAGAGGCCAAAAATATAGTCCAAGTAAATCTAGAATAATCATCAACAATTACCAGGGTATACAGATTTCCCCCTAGACTTTTCACTCTAGCAGGACCCATTAAATCCATATGAAGTAGTTCAAGAGGCCTTTTTGATGAAATCTTTGTTTTTGATTTAAAAGATGATTTAGTTTGTTTTCCTAACTGACAGGCATCGCATACCAAATCATTCTTGAATTTGAGTTTTGAAATCCCTTGAACTAAATCATTTCTGATTAATTTGTCAAGTTGATGCATGTTTACATGTGCCAATCGTTTATGCCACAATTGAGTTTCATGAGCTTGACTAATTAAGCAAGAGTTTGTAAAATTCTTTTCTAACTCAATAGTGTAACAGTTACCATCTCTGGGGGCTCTGAGTTGGATATTCAGCTTTTCTTTATTGATGGAGAGATCTTTCTTGTTGATGATGAAGCATTCTTCAGAGTCAAATATCACCCAGTTTCCTTTGTTTGTGCTTTGGCTTACACTGAGGAGATTGTGGCATAATCCTTCCACATGATATACATCCTTTACAGAAGTTCCATTTGTGTTGGCAATTTCTCCAACTCCTGTAATTCTTCCTGATTGATTTCCTCCAAAGCTTACTTTTCCTCCATCTTTTGCTTGCAAGCTGACAAATCTGCTTTTGTCACCTGTCATGTGTCTTGAGCATCCACTATCAATGTACCACTTATTTGCCCTGGATGCTTTGAGACAAATCTGCAAAAGATTCATTTGACAGTTTCATGTACCCAAGTTTTGTTGGGTCCTCTTAGGTTAGTGTTTGGTGCCTTTGGAACATAAGTTCCTTTTGGTACCCATTTATACGTGCCTAACACTTTGTTTCTTTTGAAATAGCATGATGAAGTTTTATGCCCCTTTCTGTTACAGTAGTTACAGAATGCATAAGGTTCAGATGAATGCACAGCTTTTTGAAAGTATTTTAGATAACTCATGTTGCCTTTCCTTCTCTTCCCCTTTTTGAAATCATTTTGAGGACGATATCCGATACCACTTCGATCATTTGTAACTCTTTGATTTTCAAAATAACATGAAGCATCTCACTACCATGAGTAAACTTTTCAAGAGTTTTGGATAAACGTTCATTTTCAGTTTTTAATTCATGGCATTTAGAGCACTCAGGATTAATAACAGATTTCTCAATTGGTTTTTCTAATTCTTTAACTTTCTTTCTTAGAAAAGATAATTCCTTAGAAAATTTTAATAATTCTATATGCATGTTATCATATTCATCTCGTAATTCATCATAGCTAGGTTCAGTATATACCACCTCTGTTTCTGATTCTTCTTCTTGAGCTACTAAACATAGATTGGCTTCTTCTTCATCTGAGCTATCTCCCCAGATCCCTGACACATGCTTTCTTCTTTTTGAAAGATTTGAATTTCTTTTTCTCCTTTTCCTTTTCTTTGCTCTTATTGGCAAGCTGAGGACAATCAGCACGGAAGTGACCAGGTTTATTGCATTCATAGCAAATGACTTTGCTTGATCCTCCTTTGAATGGTCTTTTTACTCGTTGATCCTTGCGATACATTTTTCTAAACTTTCTTACAACCATCGCAAGTTCCTCATCTTCTACATCTCCTTCTTCTTCTTCTTCAGTTTCTGACTCTTTCTCTTTCTCTTTTATAGTTTTGAGAGCCAGACCTTCTTCTTCTTCTCTTCTATGTTAGACAGCTCCTTTTTGAACTTTTGCTTGCTTTCAACTCAGCAAGACTTCCAAATAAAGCTGCCACCGAGGTCATTGATTCTCCACGGGATTCTTCTATAGCTGTGACCTTAGCTTCCCATTTACTTGACAAAACATTTAAGATTTTTCTGACCTGAGAACGTTGATCATATGTTTTGCTAAGGGCTGCTAGTTTGTTGATGAGATGAGTGTGTCTCATTTGGAATTCAGCAATGGTTTCTTCATCTTTCATCCTGAGTAAATCATACTCAGTAGTGAGCATGTTAACTTTGCTTTCTTTCACTACTTCTATGCCTTCATATGCTATTTCCAGTGCATCCCACATATGTTTTGCTGAAGGTAGGGTGCAAACTTTGAAGAAGTCATCTTCATTCAATGCTACCTGAAGCATCAGGACTACTTTTCTGTTGAGATGCACCTTTCTTAAATCCTCACTATCAAACTCAGCACGAGTGTTTGGAGTCAACCCATCTTCAACCTTCATGGGTACATAATTTCCCTGTTCAAATACATCCCATAAATCAATATCAGTAGCTAAGATAAAGTTTTGAAACTTTATTTTCCAAAAGGAAAATTTTTTACTGTTTAAAGTAGGAGGTCTGGTGATGGAAGCTCCGTCTGTGAGAATGTGTTCGCCAAATCCTGCCATGGATCTCCCTTGAAACTATTAAGTTCTTTAAACAAGAGACCTGCTATGATACCAAATGTTAGTGTAGGATTTGACCAAGAGGGGGGGCGAATTGGTCACTTTAAAAATTTAAAACTTAAATCACAAAAGTAAGAGCAATGTCACCGAGAGAGAAAAAAAGGAAGATGAGCAAGGGGATTTATCCTTGTTCGGTCTCTCTGACCATCGTCCAGTCCTCAGAGCACCTCTGAGCTTTGTAATTCACTAATCACCAACAAATTAGGCTCTCCAGCCTTTACAAAGGAGATTCTCACTACCCCTTACAATTTGCAATGAAACAGAGTCTTACGCTCTCTGTTTTTCTAACCAAATCTTAGCTCAATAAATTCAAGGTCCCAACCTCGAATATCTCACAGATTTACAGAAGGTATTGCTCAAAGAAACTCTCTCAAAGAGTAGATAGCAATCAATGAAGTTCAGAATAAGAATTGAAGAAATTACAGAGAAACTGATGGATACCTTTTAATGCTCATAAAAGATGATCGTTGTTTTTCTGTAATGAATGCTTGAGGCTTTTATAGATGAGAGGAATGAAGTTGCCCTTAGATAGAGTTTAATATCTGTTACTCTCATCAACCACTTCTTTGTCTTCACCATCAATGCTGCATTAAATGTGTAATATCCATAATTTTTATGCTAGCTAAAATCAATGCTAATCCGATAACTAGAAAATGAAAAGAGAAATCAGAGGTCAATATTCTATAAAGAAAGGAAAGTTATAGCCAGAAATTGTAAAGTTAGAACTGGCTTGGTTTATGGAGTTCCGAAAGTATTCCAAAATTAAATTTAATTGCCCTAGAATAATGTGAGGATGAGAAATTTATAGAAAAGGACCCAAAGGTCATTTAATAAAAGACCAATGGCATAAAGGTCTTTTAGTATTAAAAGTAAGGGCAAAATGGTAATTTTGCAAAAAGTAAAGAAAGTAAGGGCAAAATGGTAATTATGAGAAAGTGAAAGGGCATTTTGGTAATTTGACAAAGTCAAAAAGTCAAAAGTCAAAGTGAGAAGTCAACTTTTGACCAAAATTTTCAGATGCCCAATGGATAGAGCCCGACTCATGGATCACAACCACGAAACACAGATTTTCCAAATTCAAATTAGATTTTTATTTATATAATTTTGAAGGGTGAAAAAGGGAAAAATAATTATTTAAGGTACCAGGAGCCCTCCAAAAATTTAGAGAAAAATATGGAAAATCCAGTGAATTATATAGTATTTAATAAAATTATTATCTAATGTACAATTAAGGCGATTTTCCCAAAAATTGGGAAAAATACCCGAAAAATCCCGAAATATAATTATTTCAAAAATTAATTTTGAAATATCTAAGGGGCATTTTGGAAAAAGGAAAAGGGCTTGAGAATCAGTGAAAAATATAGTATTTTTCAAGGCCCTAAAAGAATTTTGCTCTCTGATTGTACGTTTTCAGAGATTTCGGACAGGATAAATTAATCCTATAAAATTTGAGAAAAGTAAAGGGTATTTTGGGGATAATAATTTTGTTATATTTAAGATGAAATTATGGAGATTAAATGTGAAAGAAAATATCTCCAGAAAAGTAGAAAAAGATTTATCGGAATAAAGTTAAGTTTACCGGTAAAAAGTGTAATCGGTAAAAGTAACCGAATGGGATCCAGTTTGGTTAGAGTAACCAAATGGTAAACAGATTTTTACAGCTGCAAAAGTCACTTTATGAGGGCTGTTATGAGCTTGCCAAGTTTCCCATATGTGGCACCATTCCAACCTTTAGATATTCTTTAAGATTGCAAGACTTAATCTAAACCCTCCATTCCATTAATTCAATAAATGGGCATTATTAAATCAGCAAATTCCCTTCTTCCTTCAGCCATTTCATGACAGAACCAGCAGCCCCAAGGAAGAGAGAATTCACGCCATTTGCAAGGAGAAAGAGGAGATAAAGCTTGGTGAATCTTTAAGGTAAGTAAGTATACTACCTTGTAATATATATGAAATTGATCCTTGCAACTTCCTCTTCCTCTTCCATGGATCAAAAATCTGATTTGGCCTCTCTTTTCTAAGTTTCAAAACCTAGGGTTCTTGAGAGAAAAGTGTGAAAGAGAGGGATTTAAAGCCTTTTGTTGGTTACAAATGCTTCCTCTTGTTGAAAGAAGCATATTGATGATGTTATGGTTGTTGTTGAAGTTGTTTTGTGACTTTTGTAAATTTGGAAAATCATGAGAAAATAGGGGAGGTGCTGTCCAATTTTCCATTTGATATAGAAGAGTTGAAATCATGTTTTCCCATGCATGAATGAGAGTTTGGAAACATAAATCAAGTGGTAGAATGGTTGGAAGTTGAAAAATTCATATTATGGAATATGTGTGTACTGTTTCGGCCTAAGCTGGAATTGCATGGAGATGAATTGTTTTGATGTTTTGATCTTCCAATGGATCCAAAATGAGTTTTTGTGTAGGGTATAAGTGGTTCCCAAGTTTATGGAAGCATTAGAAAAAGTTAGAGACAAAATGATGTTTTAGGGCTTTTAAGAAATTCAAGAGAATGGTTAAGGGGCTTTTACATTGCTTCTTGCATTGGAAATGACATGTGTTTGATAGCCATTATATTGTCTATTGTGTAGGCAAAGAATTGGTACAAGAGAGTGAGATTCAAGTGGTCAAGAAAGTTACAAAGTAAAGAGCAAAGTTAAGAAACAAAGGTAGCAAAGATTTCTAACTTTACTTAACATGTGAAATTATTATAATGATGTGCATGACTTTATGACATTGTGGAAATGTGTTTATGAGTGACATTATGCTATGGCCATATGCATTGATATGTGCTTGGTACACATTTTGCATTATTACACATTAATTCATAAACTTAAAGCATGTCATGCAAATTTTCATTTATGTTAGTAAGCTTTGCTATTGAGATTTCCAAAAATCTTGCCCTCCCACCACTAACCATTTCTAGGTACAAGTTCATCAAAGGGTAAGGAGAAGGTTATTGAAGCATGAAGCTAGTTTTATGATGCCTTCTTGGATGATGTTTTGGATATGTATTATTATGATACTTAGTGTGGGCATTTTTTTGCCATAATAGTTGAAATTTGAAAAAAGAACCTGATTTAAGGAATCGTAATGAAAACCGAGTCACCGTGGATGTTTCCAATCAATTCTAAGAAAGTTAAATGTTTAATTCCTGTAAAATTACTATTCAAAAAAAAGTGTACGCATTTTTTTTCCATAATAGTTGAAATTTGAAAAAAGAACCTGATTTAATGAATCGTAATAAAAACCGAGTCACAGTGGATGTTTCAATTCAATTCTAAGACAGTTAAATGTTTAATTCCTCTAACTCTAATCTATTAAAAAAAGTGTGCGCATTTTTTTGCCATAATAGTTGAAATTTGAAAAAAGAACCTGATTTAAAGAATCGTAATTAAAAACC
>JANTPZ010135244.1:0-53071 GCA_025593235.1 Vachellia pachyceras
ACTGGTTCGCATATGGTGGTGCCAATGAGGTGGAAAAACAAGAGGAACAGAAAAGAAGCTCACAGGTCGGTGGCGACGAAGGATCTTTACTCCCAAATGTCAGCTGAGTATTCAAACCTTCTGCAAAATCTTCCCGTTCTTCTTCACTCGATTATTTTTATGAATCAAGTCAAAAAGAAAGGTACAGAATCGGAGTCTGCACTCTGTGTCTCTGTCTACCATAGCAGGCCAAGTGTTTCTTGGTTTGCCTCTTAGTCCATATTCCCATAATTCTCATTTTTAGTTCCCTTGCTCTTTAAACCATACCAATGGTGGCTATATATGGAGAGGAAAAGGGGAGCGTGAGCTTCTTTTTCTTTTTTGGGGGTTCTAAAGCTTCAATGACAATGCCGGATTGAAATAAAAAAATATTGTGGATTTATGTTATTTTTTAATTATAATGACAGTGAGGTGGGAAAAAAATCTATGGCATGTTACCTCAGCAGTTGACTTTTTGGGCAGTTAATTTTAGGATGAAATTGCTACAATTTTAAATTTTTCTAGTAATATTGCTCCTAAAAAATCCATCCAGAGCTGCATTGTTTTTTTAGTGAAAACTTCGGAGCAAAATAGACTTTAACCGTAAAAACATCAAGTCAGCTCGTAACACACTTTTCGCCTTTTCTTACGGTGACAAGTCTAATGGACTTTAAAGTGCAGCCTGAATATCTCTACAACAGCATTGTTTCAGCTGACTCGGATGTAATATTTGGGGACTAAATTGGCCAAGTACATACTGATGTTTCCGAATTGCAATAACATGAATATCTGTAACTCAACATGAATCAAATGTACATTACGGAACTGTGTGAATCAATATCAAAGCTTTTACCTCAACCTTTTAAGCCTTCATCATTTGGATTCGCAAGCATCATTGTTACAGGAAGAGTTAGAAGCCCAAAACGACTGCTTATTAACTAGATTGGGAAACAATTTGGGCATGTATTAATTCTGTCAGCTCTGTGAACTCTGCAACAGCAATCACTCAGTCCTGTCAACTTTTATTTCTCAAAAAAGGACTTCAAGACTCCCCCACGCTTTTAAAGTTTAAACCATGCATTACTCGAAAATATACTTCCAAAACATTTACTGCCTAGTGCTCAAGGAAGGAGAAAATTGGGTCAAAAAAGTTTCAATTACTAAAGTGGCACAAAAAAGTTATGAAGGAGCCAAATATTAGAATCATATGTAGTCAATACCATTATGATTCTAATTATGTTTAAGAGGATTAAACAACAATAACAACAAGAAGCAACTTTAGCCCACTAGGTGTGGTCAACTGTATGGATTGTACAATACCATTATGCTCTATATAAATATTACTAGGGAAACAAGGACTCAATATACATCACCTTCTTTGCAAAAAAAAAAAGAAGCTAACATTTATTACTCATAAGCATTGCTTGCCCTTACCCACGAAGCATAATTTCCATTGTCTTCCACTCTGCGTAAATGCAAGTAAGGAACGCTTCATTATCACAAAACATCTTATGTGTATGAACTCAAGACATGAATGACCCTGTTTTTGTCAAATGGAAGACTCAACTCAAAACAATTAGATGATTATATTATATTTATTCCAGAAAAGGCCAGGGAAAAATGAAAATTTTAAGTACATGATGTGACGAAGTTAAATCATTATATATTTACAGTTTTGGAAATGAACAAATGTAATAGATGAATGAAAACGAAAACTTTACGAGTGATAAACGAGCATCAGTGAGTACATCCAGATTAACATTTCACAGTATTTAACTTAAGCCTTTCTTCCTTTTTTTTTGGCTTTTTTTTTTTGCCTTGGGGGGGGGGGGAACAAACCATCAATAGTCAAGTTCAATTTGTCAATCATGTATAGAAAGTTTACTTACAAATACATGTCATCTTGATTGATATCAGAGAATAAGTTTATGTAGAAGCGAAAACCATTGGGACTTACGTCCCTGCACAGTAAACCTGAAAATGATTTGACATTTTATCAGTCCATAGTTAAGTCCACAGAAATATTCTAGTGTTGAATAACTGCATACCCTTGCTCTCAGCTGTGAGTAGATGCTCCTTTGCCATTGCTGGGGCAACTCCCAGCATCATCGCTGCATCACCGGCACTTATCCCAGCTCGGAGAGCATCAGGCTTCAGAACAAGCATCCTGATTTTAGCAAAAACCTACACCCAGCAGCCTTAGCAACATAAGTTTGATTTAGTAATCTCCACATCCAACGGAAGCATCAGTTATTTGAAATCAGAATACAGGTAAATATAAATGTTAGCTGGACTAGGGTATCAATTATAACAGTGATAAGTCAAACACTAAAGTGGACTGAGTACACGAGAGGAGGATGCCCAGACCTGAACATAACAATCAACAGCAGGAATTTGTAATAGTTTGTCCCCCAGGATTTGAGAGCCTCAGACCTCTCCAAGGTCAGCAAAGTCCTTCTTTGCTTGCTTATTTGTTACTATTGGAGAATGTAGCCCAAGCCCACTAAATTGGCTAGAATTTATTTTAATTGCTGTTATATATTTTAATTAATGTCCGTTATTCTCACCAAGAAATTAGGACTATCAATTTGGGATATGATATCTGATTAAACCCTAATTCACATAAAAATAATAAGGCCAATATTCATCTTTTCAGTCTAACATTTTCATGGTATCAGAGTCATGGCTGCCAAAAACATCCAGTTCAGCAACTACCAGACCCAAAAAACCAGAAGGACGCTAGCTCCTCTTCCTTAGTATAGGTCAGCATCCTTTTCACACAAACCAATCATCTTTGGCGGCATCCACCGTCAAAGCTCTTTCCCTCACACACCTCAACAAAATGGGGTCTCAGAAAGAAAAAACAGACAAATTCTAAACATGACTTGATCACTTTTGATAGCTTCAAAAGCACCAAACACTTGAAGACTAGACACCACCAATTTTTCCTGAAATTTACCCTTCAAACCATATGACCCACTCTCTGCCAGCTAAAATTTTTGGATGCATAGCCTTCGTTAATAATAATCAAGACAATCTCGATGCTAGAGCCACCAAGTGTATGTTAAAAATAAAGGATCACCAGAATCCCGGGATCCCATTAGATAGATCTGATTAAATAGCCTAATTTTGATCGAAGTTGAGATGAAGGGGAATTTCAGGAATAGATAAGACTAGGTGCCACAGGACTAGGGATTTCATAAAAGTAATCTTAGGGAGCAATTTGAGGTGTAATCACCCATGAATTTGGGTCAAAATATTTCCTTATGTACTCAGATTTCTCCAACGGCATAATGGAGAAATCTAAACCCTATATAAACAGCTGTCACACATCAAATAAAGCATTCAATTCACTCATTCTTCTTTGCTCAATATCATTCCAATTTTTTATCGTATCAAAGAGGAACTGAGGCATAATGGACTCGAGTTCCCACCTCTATATAGGTCGATGAGGATGAACCTAGGCCACCTTTGCAACGCCGGTGACTGACTCAAAGGCATTCAGTAGGTTGAACCAAAACATCTCAATGCCCGTTGGATGGTGATGAGTTCAAGAGCCACAACTAAAACGAACACAATGAGTTCAAGCTCATTGTCTAAACGAATACATTTAATAAATCATATTATTTTAGGTGTAATCACCCATGAATTTGGGTCAAAAAACAGTGAACGAGTTTCCATCTGTGACTGGGAACTAGAGCATGATCCCACAAAAACTCAAAGGAACCAATTACCTCCAATGGTCTAAAAGCGTTCTCATGTACCTAAGGGACAGACACCAAGAGAATTATATGAACAGACAAGCTCCTCAACCGACCCCAAATGATCGAAGTTTTGACATTTGGTTTGCAGAAAATAACCAAGTGATGACCCTACTATGCAATCCCATGATACTAGAGATAAGAAAAGGGTACTAGCTAGCACGCACTGCAAAAAAAATATGGGGCTACTCGGCCATTGACAACACAGCAACAATACTCCACGTAAAAAGACAGCTTAAAGGCCTTAAGGAAGGTAACATGACTGTCACTTGATACGATAGTTCCCTAATGCATTTATGGGAACAACAAGACTTGTTTAAAGTCATCTCATGGAAATGCATAGATGATTATTAGAATTTAGCGTTGACCGACATTTTTGAAGAGGTAAGGGGTAGAATAATGGGCATCAAAGCCTCTTAACTCATGTAGAAATCTTGGCCCTTGCTGGAAAGGGACACACTTCACTAATTAAAAAGCCAAGAAGGGTGACAAGTTGTGTGACTGCCACAACAAGAAAGGCCACACTAGAGAAACTTGTTGAAAACTACATGGGAAAGCCAAACAATGCAAAAACCAAAGGAAGAAGCTACCATGTAGAAAACTGAGAAGGAGAAAACTTGGCCAAGACAAACTTCAACTACGAAGGAAAATCCTTGACAAATAAACCAGAAACCCTAATGTTAACTTAGCAAAATCAAGTAACTTTATATTTGCATTAACTGCTGAAATAATAATGTTATATGGTTTTTTTGATTTAGAAGCATTTGATCATAATGTTGAAAACTGTACCTTAGAGGCCAATCATTGTACTTTAAACATTAATGATGTTTTATGAAAATTCTCCATTTAGTTATCATAACATTTGCATGTTTATTATGAGTCAAGCAATGAAATTGTCCTAAATGACTCTGATCGGTTGTTTATGCGGGAGCAAAGATGAAATAAAACCAATATGACTTTGGTAAAGTATGGAGATACGAGTCAAAGTCTTAGGCACTTATAAGAGTATAAGGTGCTGAACCGGCCCACTGTGAAAAAGTTGCATGAATTAAATCATAAGCTTATCTCATATGTAACCATGTCACAACGCCTTGACCTAAGATCATCATAAATTCCTATACGAGAGTTGCTGAGTTTTGAATTAGTCAAAAGTAACCTTTGACCGGGTGATGATAAAGGCTATAATCGGGCTTAGGTGTCTTCCATGTAGAGGAATGTGAATGATTAAGATGGGATTTGTTCCTCACAGTAGTAGAGATATTACTGGGGCCCTTGATAAGTGAGTTTGAGAAATGGCCCCTCGTTTTAAAAATCATGTTACTCAGGGATTGAGAAAGTAATGGTCAAGAATAAAAGGATAACAATATCCATGCCTCATCCTTGATTGAGATATCGTGTGACAAAAGGGACGTCACATGGTTGTATGACATGTTGCATCATGTTAACAACCCTCATGTGATTTGGGCAGTCGCATGACTTGCTATAGGCCACTTGCGACTTATGGGCTAGTGCTGTGATTTTCGGCAACCCCTAGTGAAAGATTTATTTGTCTGTCTTCCCATTGTTCCACTGTCAACTTCATATGGATCTACAGGGTCGCATACAATAGCCGAACACGAGCTATAATGTCCAGATTCATTGAATCTAAAATGTGTCCAAGATTCAATCAATGCGACATTTAATCTAGGGTGATCGAATTATATGTTAGTTTTAATGTTTAATTTATAAAGATAAATTAAATCAGTTTGCTCATTATTTGGATTAATTAAATAGATAAGATTTTATCTGTTAGACAGATTTGATCAAATCAGATCAATCCGAATTTAAACTTCAGAATTCGAACTTCAAAATTGATTAAGATTGATTTTGAAAATCCAATATGGCCCACATGAGTTCTATAAGGTAAGAACAGTCATGAATCTTGAGATGCACAGATTAAAAAGTGAGTGAGCACCAAGAAACCTAGCAAACTGCCATAGTTGGGTAATGTTCGTGTTGATCCTAGTAGAGGGAGAGGATCAATAGCATCGGCTCCTAGAGATCGAAAAGCGAGAATCGCAAAGGTACTATTCTATCTACTTGGTTTAAACGCCTTTGATAGATCCTTTATCAAGATTAGAAATTTTTCGAAATCAATTATTCCACTGCATGAATGTTCTAATCCCAACTCACATGACGGGTAATAAATCTCTGTTTACATTAGTCAAATATTGTCATGAAAACCGTAAAGTTAGGGTTGTTAATGGAGTCAGTACATGGGTATGTGGATTATGAACTCTTATTTTGTCTAAAAAACAAACTATACAAAACTTGTTATATGTCCATGCTCTCACATGCAATCTGATTGCAATAAGCAAATTAACAAAAACCCAACAATGCAATGTCATATTTAATGATGAGTTGCATATTTTAGGATTTCACCTTGGGGAAGAAGGTTGGAGAGGCTAAAGAGTGGGATGGACTTTACTACCACAAGGGATCAACTTTAAATAAACGAGCATTGGTTAGCATAACGACATTTGTAATGGCATCATAGGTTGGACCATCCAAGCTTTGATTACATGAAGCACTTCCAAATATATTCAATAAAAGTACAATTGTTTCTAAATGTGAGAGTTGTCGATTTGCTAAATTAACAAGGAACTCCTATTCTAAAAAACACTATAAGCCCTCAGCCCCTTTCATTCTAATTCATAGTGATATTTGGAGACCAACCAGGATTAAGACGCCCTCTAACACTAGGTGGTTCGTTACATTTATTGATGATCATACTAAACAAACATGGGTTTGTCCATTGAAAGAAAAATCAAAGGTTTGAAACATCTACAAAATTTTAGTCATTTGTGAAAAATCAATCGGAAATCTCAATCTAAGTTCTTAGAAGTGACAATGCGAAAAAAAAATACGCAAGTAAAGCTTTTAATTAATTTCTTGAAAAACAAGAAACCAATCAAAATGGAAGTAACTAGGTCAATTATGATTGAGAAAAATGTTCCAAACTTCCAAGCCTTTTATGGGGTGATGTTGCTTAACAAACGCTAATCTCATAAAAAAGGTACCTTCAAAAGTGTTAAATTTTCAATCTACAATCAGAAACTGAAAGAAAAATTTCCTAACTCTCCTCTAATAAATACTTTACCTTCCAAAGTATTTGGGTGAGAGCCTTTTGCGTACAAAAATGAAGAAAATAAACTAAACTCATGCTGAAAAATGCATTTTCTTAGGTTATTCTTCAACTCAAAAAGGGTATAAATGTCACTGTCCAACGTCAAAAATAGTCCCAATAACAAAGGATGTTGTGTTATATGAGGAAGTTGCCTATTACCCTAAATTACCCATACAAAGGAAGAATTTTAGAGCATAAGAATTGCTAATCCAAGAAGAACAAACAACAAAGAAACTATAACCAGAACCCAAGAAACACAAACTCATCTGCCTCATGGATTCTCATCAGAAACAGAACAAGAAACAACCAAGACACAAAAATGTAGAAAATCAACTAGAGATCAAAACAGACGAAGGAACAATCAAGACAACAACAATGAACCAGATTTCGACGAAGAAACAAGTAACACTTAGACAAGAGTTCCCTACTCTGAGGCACACAACAGATACTGACCTGAGGCCAAATCCTAAAGAATTAGGGTGTCCAACTGCTCTCAGAAAAGGGGTATGGTCTTGTACTCAACATCTCATCCAACATTTTATCACTCATAGTAACTTATCCTCTCAAATGCAAAGCTTTTGTTGTCAACAGTGCACAAGTAAAAATACCGAACACATTTCAACAAGCAATGGCATATCCAAATTGGAAGAAAGTTGTAGATGAAGAACTACGAGCTCTCAAGGAGAACGGAAAATGGGAAATCACTACTTAGGGTAGAGCAACAGGCGAGGCGGGCTGACCTGATAGCCAACCCATAGCCCGCCCGTTTAATATTAACTGAGTTCGGGCTAGCCCGTAATCCGATAGGAACCCGTTTAAGCCTGCACTATACGAGCTAGCCAAAACTCGGCCAGGTTTGGGCGGGTAAGTGGGCTTCCCGTTTACTCCCTTTTCTTCTCCAAAATCTAGCTGAAGACAGGAGACAAACAATTGAGGCAAATCTAGCTTCCAGACAAGCTAGGACACGAGTAGAGGCTATCAATATGATTTCGTAACAAGTTGGTGCCTACGACTAAAATAAATAAAAATCCAATTCTGAAATCTCAAATTTTGAAATTCGAATTCTGAAGTTTGAATTCAGATTAATCTGATTTGATCAAATCTTATTCATTTAATTAATCCAAATAATGAGTCAAACGATTTAATTTATCTTTATAAATTAAATCTTAATATAGCAAGACATTACGACTACCCAAATCACATGAGGATCGTTAACACGATGTAACCTGTCATGTAACCATCCTTTATCATCACCTGGTCAAAGGTAACTTTTGACTAAGTTAAAACTCAGCTACTCTCATTTAGGAATCTATGATGATCTCAGGTTAAAGGGCGTTGTAAAGTGATTACTTATGAGATAAGCTTATAACTTAATCCATGCAGTTTTCTCATAGCAGGTCAATCTAGCACCTTATACTCTTACAATGCCCAAGACTTCGACTCGTATCTCCATACTTTACCAAAGTTATACTATTCTTATTTAATCTTTTCTCTCGCATAGACAACAGACCATGGACATTTAGGGCTATCTTTATAATTCGCCCATGGATACAAGCATCATAATAAACATTGCAAACGTTATGATAACTAAATGGAGAAATGTCATAAAACATCAGCAATGTTTAAGGTATAATGATTGGCCCCTATGGCACAATTTCCAACAATATTATAGTTAGCCAAATCTTGTGGGACATCCATATAGGCTCTGTTTGGATAGCCTGTTGGGAGAACGGACATAGATTCCGAGGTAAATATGTGAGAGGAGTTTTGTCTCGGTAAGCGCAGGAATGACTTTTGGTTGAAAACTTGAAATTAACATCCTCTAGATCTCCATTCAAGAATGCATTCTTCACATCAAGTTGATTAGATTCAAATGATTTGTCATGGGGTGTCAAATTAAACCCTAATTTACTCCTACAAGTACTGCTGAGAGTCATTAAAGTAATGAGACCAATACACATCTTTTCGTCTAATATTTTTAGTTACTGTTTTCCTATGTCCAATTCTGTAACTGGGATTTGTTAGTCATTGTTTGCCATATTTTCGTCTTCCATACCTCATTGAAGGGGATTGTGCTGAGTAATCCTTCGTTATTGGAAAAAAATACTACAGAGTTCCGTCAAACAAATGCCCTAATAGGTAAAACTAGAAAGAGATATATTGATACAAACCTAGCTTTGAAATAAACAAGTAAGATGACAAGTAGGAATTAAAGAATAAGTTGAAAACTTGAAATTAATCATGCATTACAGCATATGCTAGCAGATACCAAGATCCATGGTCCATTCTTCCACTCTTGTTTCTAGATTTAACGTGCAAAAATACCTAGGAAATTTTATAAAAAGTGCGTTAAGCATAATAAGCTTTTTGGAGGCACAAAAATGGCCATAAATATTCAAAATGGGAGCAAAAGTGTCAAAACTGTTAAATACAACTAAACACCGTAACTTTTTGCTGTGAACCCCAAGCCTTTTTTGCATATTCGTATTTTAATATGTTAGGTTATATTTAACAGTCATGACATTTTTGCTCTGATTTTACATATTCATGGGTATTTTTGCACATTAACCCATTCTTTTATTACCGTCATTATTGAACTTAAAATTCCTAAAACCTTAATGCAAGGGAAGGAACAAAGAAAAGGTGGTTTATGTTTTTGTGGTGAACAATTTAAGCAATTCTATATTTTATAAATCAACACTTAAACTATCTCATTTTTAAAGAAAAAGGGATTGAAAAATTTAACTATTTAAATCAGTATAACAAAACTTGTACAAGTACATACTCTTTTATCATAATAATCCCCACGTTTTATCGAATTATATGTGAAAAGAATTTCATAACACCGCTTCCAGAAGATGTGTGGAAAGATGTTTTTTTTTCGAAGGTAATCGCAGCATTATAACCTACATTTTTGTTTTTTTTTTTGGTCAACACATCATATCCTAAATTTACTCCTCCCAAAAGAGAGAAATCAACTAAAAATTATTCAAAAATTATTCTAAACAATGAAGATAAAAGATAGAAAAACTCACCTCCTCATCGCTATGGGACTTATTTTGTATTATCATGACTCCACTATCAAACTTCCGTAGTAAGACGGGGCTGAAAAAAATGAATGAAATATTTAATCTCCAAAATACATCAGATCATCTCACAAAGTAAAACTCCTTGGAGTATCACCACTACATAGGTAAAAAATAACAATGTTATACGTACACATCAAACTTTTCCCAAAGTATACAAGCTTGCAACAAGTCATCAGGTGAGATCAATTCTGCACAAAAAGCAAAGCAGCCAAACAAACTAAGGTATAGACCATTTTTATCCAAAAATGAAAGGCTATCATTTCCTATGAAATACAAAAGATAGGAGCGTTCTTCAACACCTGTGCCACGAGCACGATTGAAAAGGCAATAGATATCAATGAGGTTGATCATTCCCCCAGCTCTTTCAAGTGGAATTTTAACAAAATCTGCCAACTATGCATTTGGAAGGAAAAATCAGTATTCTAAAACTACATAAAAACATGAAATCTGAGTCAAAAAAGAACAGTTAATACTGTAGCACTAAAAACACAGACTGTGAAAAATTCTTTTTTGCTTCTATATAATGATGAAAGACATGCCAATTCATAACCACGCACAATGAGAAAGCCAAAACAATAGTAAGAGAGTCATATGTCAAATTTAAAAAACCCAATAATAACCATAGAAAAAATTAAAGAGTTCCACGAGCTTAAGCCTTGCACAATCAACGTACTACAGTCGTACATCTCCACACTAGCAAAGTTCTTCATAATACCTAAAAGCAGAAAACTAGATACCCTGTCTTCCAATCTTGATTCTCCTCACAAAATTTCAAATATATTGCCATGTAAATCAGAATGGTCCAGAAAAAATAAAGAATAACATGTCAACAAAGCTTTAAAATAAAGTGGTTTCCTGAGTGATATGAGGACACAACAGACCTAAGATGATGGCGTTCAGAAGCTAGTGAACAAGTGATTTTACTGTCTATGCAGATATCAAGAGCACTTGGGCGGTTTAAAATTGATCTTACACTTATATGATTGGCTGGAAACAAAATGTTTTCTTTTCACATAAAAAGTCAAATAACTTTTGATCAAGGGCTTGGACTCATGTTAATTTCCTTTTTTGTTCCTCATTTCCCATGAGATTCCCCTGGTAAACAAACTAGTGATATAAGGCTCCCTGGTCAAATTCATAGCCCTAATCCATTAAACTAAAATAAATCTTTAAAATGCTTGGACAAAATAAGAAACCAATCTTTGTCTTGGAAGTTGCAGGCTCTTTAGTTAACACGCAATAAGACCTGACTGAATTAATAGAGAGACAATAGGAGATAAAGACAAGAACCTGGCGAGATAACTGCTGATGATACAAAGCACCAGCAGATTCTTTGGTTACAGGGGATATAATACCAACACTCAATAACCAGTCTTGCATCTCTTCCTTTGAACCCATATCCTCATCGTTTGTTTCATTGGCTTGCGAATTTGAACCGGACAAAAGCTTTTGCCTCATTTTCTCCGCTAATGTCACCATCTCTTTAGCCTTGCTCTGTAATCCCAACATCAAGCAAAACAACTTAACTCAAAACCCGAAACACAAGTTAATCAATACATTAACTGCACAACTAATAGTAGAACTAACTGCAATGCTGCTACAATCGAGTAGCAGAAAGGTGACATCTGTTTAAACAACATTAAGGAAACGCGGCTGACAAGCTTAGCAGTACAATTCGAAGCATTTCTCTCTTCAATGTTCAATAACCCGCCACTGTACTCATAAACTGCTACCATGAAAGATTAACATATTGCACCATTTCTTTCCGAGTTCTCAAAATAGATTATCAGATATTAAGAGCATAAACGAACTTATTACCATAAGAGCATTCAAATCCCGGAAGGCTTCCTGCAAGCTTCTATCTGTACTCTCCCAACTTTCCTGTTCCTTCCTCAATATTCCCGACACACCCACCATCCTCAAAGTCCCATCACTTGAAAACATCCCGCTCGAAGAAGTATTCGAGCCTGAACCAGAACTTGAATTCGGCTCACTCTGCAACTCCCATGCCCTCACCCGCCAACACTCCCAAAATTTCGATAGGAATACATCACTGTCCCCCTTACCTCTCATGACGATGGTCACCACCACCGATCTGGATATCGAACCAGAGTCAGTAACCCGGCCATCTGACGACAAGGAGAGCTGGAAACGTACCCTTGGGGAAGCAAACATTGATTTAAGAGATTTCTTTGGCGTGAAGATGTGGGAGATCGCACCTAGAGGAATCGCGAAAGCGGAGCTTCCAGTGCCGGTGGCAGAATCAAGTAGCCACAGTAAGCGGTGGGTAGTGAGGATGAGGATACCCGATTTGAGATGATGAAATGAACTGGAGGGATCATCTTCGCAAAGAAGATCAACTGAGGAGAGGAGGTAGCATTCGATTTCGTAAGGGAGAAGCACTGGTCGGCCGCTACCGGTCAGCTCCACCTCCGGCAAGCAGTGTCCATCCATGGATTAGTCGCCACCAGTTAGAAACAAACTTGTCGTCGGGAGGTTCCACCGCAAATTCGCAAGATGATGATCGTGGGTTTAATATGAGAACATTTTTTTCCTCCTAGAGAAGCCAAAATGAAATTAAGGCAAGATGAGTTTAGAGAATAAAAGGGTTAGGGATATAATTCTAACAACTAAATTTTATGCTACCAACGGTTGGTTGGATCAAGTGGTAAGCGGCTTGTTCTAGCTTAAGAAATGTCTCAGGTTCGAGCCTTGTGTATGCAGCAGCCATCGTTGGGAGACTCACCCACCATTGCTAGGTGCACGACGCGGGTCGGATCCGGACGTAGTCGGAGCAAAGCTCCGGTGAACCGGGTGGGCAACCAAAAAAAAATTTTATGCTATTTTTAATCCCCATTTCTTTGGTACAAATGATAAAACCTTATCGTTGAAATGCAATGGAAACGGATTAAAAGATTTGTGATTTCCAAATATTGCACTATAAGGTGCAAACCCATGGTCATTCTTTACGGAGCTTTGTATACCACTAGATACTAGCTTGTGTTTAAGTTCGCTTTGCAAATGAAAACCTTTTTAATTCAGAATTGCTATGTACCTAAAGGCTAAATACAAAGTAATATATCTTTTTGGTATTTTTGAATTTTGTGGAAGCAGCAAAAAAGAGGATTGAGGTGTAAAAGATGTTGGATAATGGATTTCCTCTTGAAAATGAATTAGGCTATCACAGTTCACAAAATATGAGGGAAAGTGTTAGTTTTCGTGCTAAGTTTTTTAATGAAAACCCAACAACTCGCTACATCAGAAATTCTGTGAAATGAACTCCATTCCATGAAACCCTTTAAAAACACTTAATGTGTGTACGGAAGTTGCAAAGTGAAAAATTCAACTCAACATAATATTTCCTTTAAAATCAAGCACAACTAAGAAGATAGAAAAGAACAACAAAGATCTCATTGAATAGGTAGAAATGAGACTTCACTCTACCACGTTGAACACAAAGCAAGTTCAATAAACAAATAATTCAAGTTTAGCTCGACCAAGACCAATTATTTACATACAAATTACAAGTCCTAACTTAGAAATTATGTAATCCATAACATAAATACAGATTGAAAACTAATACTCCCCTTTCTGTACATAGATCTCAGGCCATCTTCATCTTTAAGAGGAAAGGAGATGCTCAGCTACTCATGGCATGTAGTTTCAAACTTCGAATGAATAATTGGAGACGCATGGATGGATTAGGGATGAGATTAGGGTTGTGTGAGTAGAGAGAATGAGAGAAAATGAGATATATCTATGTTTCTGCCTCTGCTTTTTGTTCCCCTTTAGAGACTTACCCTAATTGGCATATGCTAACCGTCCAGGGTCGGATCCAAGAAGGTGGGTCGGCTTTATTTCCATTTGGAGTATAATCTGGTGCTAATGAGTGATATTCGGTGAACCTCTCCCGAGAGTTCATGCTCGCCTTATTGAACTTTGGATGCAGCGAACTGTGAATTACGCTGCGGCAAAATGTTCCAGAGCTGCTTCCTCATGATCCTTGGTAGAGTTCTTGAAATCAAAATAGCAAATATTTGAAGTATCACTTTCTCAAGATGGAAATTAAGTGAAATATATCATTATTCATGGCAAATGCACCTAAAATCACGCTAATCAGGATCAACAACTCTAAATCTCAAATTAAGCACAACAAGGGTCATGAAGGGCTAAAATTACATTAAAAGCTCTGGAAATTCTAGCCAAAATATGGTGAAAATAAAGCTTAATCAAATTCCCTCACACTTAAACCTTTGTACTCCCTGACAAAACTTTTCAAAAATTTTAGAATGATTAATGCATCGAGAATGTATCCACATGAGTACAGGACCAAAGAATTTAGTAAAAGCATTTGTCAAGGAATTAACAAAAATCGTGGCAGAGATAATAGTAAATCTACCCTAAGAGAGTTTAATTCAACATATTGAATAAAAGAGACTTCCTCTCAAAAAGGTAGAAGTGTTTCGCTCTAAGCTCACTGGGTAAGGACAATTTCAGTCATAATCTGCTTAATCAAATCTCTATCATAAGCTTGTAATTATTCTACCTCTCCACCACAAGGTCAATATAGTGTGAATCAAAAGGGCTTTGGGGTTTAAGGTGGATGATGGGGAATTGAAAATAATGAAATGAAGTGAAGAAATTCTTGAATACACAGCACCAAAGAAAGCTAAACATGTCAATGCCCTTGTAAGACTTTAGAGAAGTAAGTGTTCAAGCATATGATTTCATCAACATTTTTCTCTTTATTTTTCTCATTCTCTTCTTTTTTCTCTTTTTTTATTTTTTTATTTTATACATTTTTTTTGAAGAGAACAATTTGACCAAAATAATGCTTGCGCATGAAGATATAGTTTTCAAATGCTGGTTTCCAAGAGTGATGGGCTCAAAGGGGTGACAATGGTTAATTTATGATGGGTTTGTGTTTGGGTAAAATGAAAGATTTTGAAATGAAGGCCTTTATCATTTTCACAGAATATTGTATCATAAAGCTTTAATTAAGAATCAAGATAAGCTCTAGAAAGATTAAAATGAAGACAGACCCTTACAAATCAAATGAAGTTAGGCCCAGTTATCCTCATGACAAGGTTAATGTCTCAATTAAACAGTCTCAAGAGTTAAAAACTCAAAGAGTCAACTTAAAATTGATTCTACACTGTTCCTTTGCTAATAACTTGAAAATGCAATTTACCAAAAGCTTTTATCCTTTATAATCATGCATTAACTTCCCAATGCAATATCTGTGAAAATCAAAATATTTGATTTTTGTTCAGGAGTATTAAAGGTAACAAGGTAAGAGGAATTTTTTATTTTAAAATTCAAAACCTAAAATATTTATTTATTTATTTTATATATGCACTGAAGTTTTGCCATGGCAAACAACGAAGTTGGTTGCAACGAAACACACCCGGGAGGGTGGTTTTGGGTGCAAGTGGTTTTACCGCGGTGAAACTCACCAGAGAGGTGAATTGCTTTATTTTAATGATTTACGCCATGGCGAACAAACAATTTGGTCACGGTAAAAATGGTCCGAGAGCAAAAATGCGGTTCAAAATATCTAGCAAATAAAAAATTTTCGAAAAAAATTTTAAGAAACCTGAAAATTTTCAAAGTTCTAAGCAAAATTGCCCAACATTTAACCTTCAAAAATCCTGATTGCATTTTAAAATCAAAGTAATGCTTGGAAAAATCTAAATCCTAAATCTCCCCCACAATTAAATCAAACATTGTCCTCAATGATTGGAAGGAAAGATTTAACAACAGAGAAAACATGGAATTCGCAAGCAATATCGGAGAATATCATGCAAGTATGCAATGGAATTCAAGAAAAACAGCACATAAAACATCTATATATATACACAGCTGTAAAAACCAAGTTCAAACAAGCATCTTGTACAACTGCATACAAAAATCCAACAGTAAATCAAATAATCCTTCCCTGTATAGCTGAGTCGCCCTCAGAATCCATGTCGGCAACAGGTTCTTCCTCCTCAACCCCCTCCGCTGCTCCTCCCTCTCCAGATGGTTCGGCTCCGGAAGGTCCTGCACCACTGAATTCATCCTCTTCCGGAGACAGTTGAAAGTGTAAGCTCTCTGCAAGCAAGGCGTCCATCCTCCGACGATGCCTCCTATCCCGTTTGAGCTGCTGAAGAACAGTGATCCTGAACTGCTGGAAGTCAGCAACCAGGCTCTCTAAGGTAATTGGGACTGGCGGTGCTCCGTGGACGTCTGGTGCCTGGGGTGCTTGAGCATACTGGTCCTTAGCCACTAATCATCAATATCAATATAAGGCTCAGGCTGAGGAGTGGGAGTTTGATGGATCCTCTCGTAGATGAAAGCAGGGGCAAGGGAAAAGAGATGGTCCTCAGGGTTCTCTTGAACTTTTACCTCGGTAAACATTTCAGAGATGAGATGAGGAAAGATGATAGCCTTGGTGGTTTTTGAAGTGAGGACGGCATCACGAAGGCTGTAATATATGAGGGTAGAGATGTTGAAGCCGATCCCCTGCATTAACATGTATATGTAGAGGGCCTGCTTCTTCGTGAGGAAGAATGTGGCTACAATCAAGGTGGATAAAAGGTTTCATCTCAGGACGGCACTCGGAACGGTGGATATACATTTCAAACTTAAGAGGGACATGCCAACCCATTCCCGGTAAATACAGAGTCTCAGCAATTGCGTCCTTAGGGAAATCACTCATAAGAATAGTATAATGGTCCTGCGTAATGATAGGTATCGAAAGATGCTGACCTATGGTGTGTCGATTTATTGAGTGAGCTAGTTTAAGTCCTAGACAATTTATGAAAAGTGCGAACTCATGGCGGTATATAGCGTAAAGGTGATGGATGAAGGTGAGGTTACCCTGGTAAGCTCTCCAATAAGGCTTGTGAGGCCAGACTCGGTAATTTGGCGGAGAAAAGGATGGTCGGTGGGTGTTAAAGGAAATGTGCGCTCCTTAACCAAAGGACGCTTCGCAGTAAGCTCTAATATGTCCTCGAAGGACTGTAATGGTATGGGATCTACGTTTGGATTCTTAGTTCTAGGCATGGGACTATTAAGACACAAAAATAAAAAAAACAATGAAACAATGTTAAACATAGGTGAAAACTGGCTGCAGCTGAAGTTGGCCGTAGCGAAATATTAAATTCGTCATAGCGAATTTTCTTTTTCATCACGGGGAACATCGTAGAACTTGAAAACTAGCGACAATGACACAAAATGAAAACAATGGTCCAAAATAATTTGAAATGAGAAAAGAAAGGTTACGCTTGCTTACTCTGAAAAAAACCACGGTGGAGATGCAAAAGTTGACTAGAATCGCAGTGGTGAATGGTGAAGGCACAGAAAATTGGCAGAGCAAAGCAAGGAACAGTGGAAACGGAATGAAAAATGGACGAACGAGTTTAAAGAAAAAGCTAGCGGGAGACGGAAAGACACAATTTTTGCCGCGGCGAACAATCTCAGAAGGCACAAAGTCACAATGTTAGCCACAGCGAAATTGATTAAGCTTTATTTTCACCATATTTGGCTGGAATTTCCAAAGCTTTTAATGTAATTTTGGCCCTTCATGACCCTTGTGCTTAAATTGAGATTTAGAGTTGTTGATCTTGATTAGCTTGATTTCAGATGTATTTGCCATGAATAATGATATATTTTCACTTAATTTCCATCATGAGCAAGTGATGCTTCACATGTTTGCTAATTCATTTCAGGAATTCTACCAAGGATCATGAGGAGTAGCTCTGGAACATTTCACCACGACCAAAGTTCAATCAGGTGAGCATGAACTCTCGGGAGAGGTGCGCCGCTAGGAATATCGTGCATCAGCACCAGATTATACTCCAAATGGAAATAAACCCGACCCACCTTCTTGGATCCGACCTTGGATTGTTGGCATATGCTAATTAGGGTAAGTCTTTGAAGGGTAATGGAAAGGGGGAGGCAAAAACACAGACATATCTCATTTTCTCTCATTCTCTCTATTCACACAACTCCAATCTCATCCATCCATGCATCTCTAATTGTCCATCCGGAGTTTGGAACTACATGCCATGAGTAGCTGAGCATCTCCTTTCCTCTTGAAGAAGAAGATGGCCTGAGATCTATGTACAGAAAGGGGAGTATTAGTTTTCAATCTGTATTTATGTTATGGATTACATAGTTTCTAAGTTAGGACTTGTAATTTGTACGTAAATACTTGGTCTCGGTCAAGCCAAACTTGGATTATTTTTGTATTGAACTTGCTTTGTGTTTGACATGGTAAAGTGAAGTCTCATTTTTACCTATTCAATGCGATCTTTGTTGTTCTCTTCTATCTTCCTAGTTGTGCTTATTTTAGAGGCAATATTGTGTTGAGTTGAATTTTTCACTTTGCGACTTCCGTACAATACTAAGTGCTTTTAAAGGGTTTCATGGAATGGAGTTCATTTCATGGAATTTCTGACGTAGCGAGTTGTTGGGTTTTCATTATGAAACTTAGTACGAAAACTAACACTTTCCCTCATATTTTTTGAACTATGATGGCCTAATTCATTTTCAAGAGGAAATCCATTATCCAACATCGTTTACACCTCAATCATGTTTTTGCTGCTTCCACAAAATTCAAAAATACTAAAAAGAGATCTTACTTTGTATTTAGCCTTTAGGTACATAGCAATTTTGAATCAAAAATGGTTTTCATTTGCAAAGCGAACTTAAACATAAGCTAGTATCTAGTGGTATGCAAAGCTTCGTAGAGAATGACCCTGGGGTTGCACCCTATAGTGCAATCCTTGGAAATCACAAATCTTTTGATCTGTTTCCATTGCATTTCAACGACAAGATTTTATCATCTGTGCCAAAGAAATAGGGATCAAGCATCTGACACCATAAAGTTTAAGAAGGTGCAAAAGTACACATAACATTACTAAAGTGGTGCAAAAAAACTCAGTTATCTCAACCAAACAGTCAATTACTTTTCATCAGTGGGCTCCACAAAGTCAGCTTTTTTTATCCTCCCTCAGCCACATCATCTCTCCTCTTCTCCTCTCTCTCAGTCCATTTCCTTCTCACCCCAAAAGAAGGTATGTAATCAGCAGGTGCTCCACCCTTATCACTGAAGTCACCACTGTTGGAATTTGTGCCCTAGGGGCCAATCATTGTACCTCACACATTATTTATTTTAATGTATTTTCTACATTTAATTATCATAACTTTTGCATGTTTATTATGATAATTGCATCCATGGGCAAATATGAATATTGTCATAAATGTCCCTGGTCGGTTATCTATGTGGGAACAAAGATAAAGTATGACCAGTATGACTTTGATAAGGTATGGAGATACGAGTTAAAGTCATAGGCACTTGTAAGAGAACAAGGTGCTGGAATGACCCGCTATGAGAAAGCTGCATGGATTAAGTCATTAGTTTATCTCATATGTGATCATGTCACAATGCCCTCTGACATGAGATCATCATGGATTCCTGCATGAAAGTCACTAAGCTTTGACCTAGTCAAAAGTTTCCGTTGACTGGGTGATGATAAAGGCTATAATCTGGCTTAACGGTTTTCATGTGAAGGAATGTGAGTGATGAAGATGGGATTTGTCCCTCATATTAGTTGAGAGATATTACTGGGCCCCTCAATGAGTGAGTCTGAGAAATGTATGGCCATACTGTAACAAAAAGGGGTTTTTTGTTTATTTGATCAGACTACTCAGTGATTGAAAAAGTAATGGTCAGGAATAGGAGGATGATGTCATCCATGCCTCATCCTTGAGCGAGATATCGCGTGACAAAAGGGATGTGATGTGGTTGCATAAAAGGTTGCGTCGTGTTAATGATCCCCGTATGATTTGGGTAGTTGTAATGTCTTGCTAGAGACTGCTTGCGACTTGTGGGCTAATGTTGAGTTTAGCCCACTGCTAACTTCATATGGGCCTACAAGGTCGCACGTAAGAACAACCCAACATGAGCTTTATTTTTAGGGTTTATTCGAATTTTAAATATATATGTGTTGAAATTCAAAATTGCATAAATATTATGTAAATGATATTTGTGTTAGTTTACTATTTAATTTATTTGATGAATTAAATAATAAACATTCATTTAATTTATAAAGATAAATTAAATTCGTTGGCTCATTATTTGGATTCATTAAATGGATATGATTTAATCAGTTCAATTTAATCCAAATTAAGATTGCAAAATTTGAATTTCACATTTTGAATTTCAAATTTCGAATTTCAAGATTAATCAAGATTAGATCTTGAATATCTTTTGAAATTCAAATTTTAGGATTAGATATTGAATATAATTTCAAATTTCGAATTTCAAGATTAGATCTTGAATATAATTTCAAATTTTGAATTTCAAGATTAATCAAGATTATATCTTCAATATTTTTTTTCAAATTCAAGATCAGATCTTCAACATAATTTCAAATTCAAATTTAAAGATTAATAATAATTAATCTTGAATATCCTTTTGAGATTCAAATTCGGATTTTTCAAGATTAATAAAAGATTAATCTTGGATTGTGATGCACTCCATGAGCTCTATAAATATGAGTGCTCATGAACAGTAGAGGCATTCCATTCTGAATTTGAATTCGCTCTTAAGTCACAAAACCCTAGAGAGAGTGAGTGAAACGAAGAGGCGCTAGCACGCTCCCATTGTTGGCGACTATTTGCGTGGATACCAGTAGAGGGAGGCAATAAAGGAAACGTTGGCTCCTCGTGATCAGAAGCAAGAACGTGGAAGGTATTGGAATCTGAACAGATCTATACACAAAGGAAGGGACAATCTTGAAACGCAAAAGGTATACCTTCATCTCCTCAATCTAAATGCCTTTACAGATTCGTATTTAGGATTAGAAAATTTTAAATTCTGCTGCTTATACGTTCTAATCCCAACAACCACCAGGCCCTCAAGGGCCACCATGGTAGCCATCACGATCACCAAATCACCGTTCACCCTCAAATCTAGGTGAACCCCTATTCACAATCATACATAGTTACCAAGTTGCACCCAAATACAGAATCATAACAAGACATTACAATAGATGAACCATAACATGCAAAAATGATTAGTATTTCAGAATGGAATCAATTATGAAAGGGGAATTCACCTATGAAGATTGCCAAGTGGGCTACTAAAAGGTTTACAAACAGGCTTAGCCTGTTTCTTCACAGTAACAGGAATGATCTTAGAAGGAAGAGTGAGGGAATTTCTAAGGAACTTGATGCCATCGTTGGTGAGATACTAGTAATAGTGCATCTTGTTGGAAATTGTGCCATAGGGCCAATCATTGTACTTCATACATTATTTATTTTAATGTATTTTCTCCATTTAAGTATCATATATTTTGCATGTTTATTATGATAATTGTATCCATAGATGAATTATGAATATTGTCTTAAATATCCCTGGTTGGTTTTCTATGCATGAGCATGTTGGGATTAGAATGTACACGCAGTGGCATTTAAAATTTTCTAATCCCCAATACTGATATGTCAAAGGCATTTAGATCAAGGATATAGAGCCATACCTTATGTGTTGTGAATTCGAAGCATTTATTGCATTTGGATCTCTTCAGGTCCCACGACCTTTTGCATTCTTGATTCCGATCAAAAGGAGCTGACGTTTCTTTAATCACCTCTCTTTACTAGTATCCATGTGAACAATTCCCAACAATCGCAACATGCTAGCACCTCTCATGTCTCACTCCCTCTAGGGTTTCTGTGGCTCACAATCAGATTCAAATTTCTCATACCTCTCTTGCTCATGAGTCCTAATATTAAAGAACTCATGGAGAGCTTCTAGAATCTACAATTAATCTTTAAAATTTGAATTTATATATGAAAAGATATCCAAGAATAATCTTTATTAATCTTGAAATTCGAATTTTCAAAAGGATATTCAAAATTAATCTTTATTAATCTTGAAATTCGAATTTTCAAAAGGATATTCAAGATTAATCTTTATTAATCTTGAAATTTGAATTTCAGAAAGATATCCAAGAGCAATCCTTATTAATCTTGAAATTTGAAATTCGAAATTCAAAAGATACTCAAAATTAATCTTTATTAATCTTAAAATTTGAAATTTAAAATTCAAAATATATTCAAGATTAATCTTTATTAATCTTGAAATTCAAAAGATATTCAAGATTAATCTTTATTAGTCTTGAAATTCAAAATTAAAAATTCAAATTGTGAAATTTGAATTTTGCAATTCTGATTTGGATTAATCTGATTTGATCAAATCAGATCCATATACAATTAATCCAAATAGTGAGTCAACGAATTTAATTTATCTTTATAAATTGAATCTGAACATTAATGTCAGTTATTTAATTTATCAAATAAATTAAATACTAACATATAATATTATTGTCGGTTCGAATATATATAATTCGAATAAACACTAGATTTAAAGCTTTTGTTGAGTTATTCTTGTGTGCGACCCTGTAGGCCCATATGAAGTTGGTAGTGGGCTAACTCAACATTAGCCCACAAGTAGCAAGCAGTCTCTAGCAATACATTATGACTACCCAAATCATATGGGGATTGTTATCACGATGCAACCTTTCATACAAGCATATCATGTCCCTTTTGTCACACGATATCTCGATTAAGGGTGAGGCATGGATGACGTCATCCTCCTATTCCTAACCATTACTTTCTCGATCCCTGAATAGTCTGATCAAGGAAATGAAAACTCCTTTTCGTTACAGTATGGCTAAACATTTCTCAGACTCACTCGAGGGGCCCATAATATCTCTCAACTAATGTGAGGGACAAATCCCATCTTGATCACTCGCATTCCTCCACATGAAAACTCCTAAGCCCGATTATAGCCTTTATCATCACCCGTTTAAAGGTGACTTTTGACTAAGTTAAAACTTAGTGACTCTCATGTAGGAATCAATTATGATATCAGGTCAAAGGGTATTGTGACATGACTGCATATGAGATAAGCTAATGACTTAATCCATGCATCTTTTTCATAGCGGGTCGATCTAGCACCTTATACTCTTATAAGTGCCTCTGACTTTAATTCGTATCTCCATACCCTATCAAAGTCATACTAGTCTTACTTTATCTATGCTCCCGCATAGACAACCAACCAGGGATATTTAAGACAATATTCATAATTCGTCTATCGATGCAATTATCATAACAAACATGCAAAACATATTATAATCAAATGGAGAAAATACATTAAAATAAATAATGTCTAAGGTACAATGTTTGACACCTAGGGCATAATTTCCAACAGAGGATAGATAAGTTAAGACCAGTATGCTTTGATGATGTATAGATACGAGTCAAAGCCATAGGCACTTATAAGAGTACAAGGTGCTGGACCGACCCACTATGAGAAAGCTGCATGGATTAAGTCATCAGCTTATCTCATATGTAATCATGTCACAATGCCCTTTGACCTGAGATCATCATGGATTCCTGCATGAAAGTCAATAAGCTTTAACCCAGTCAAATGTCACCTTTGACCGGGTAATAATAAAAGCTATAATCAGGCTTAAGGGTTTTCATGTGGAGGAATGTGAGTGATCAAGATGGAATTTTTCCCTCACATTAGTTGAGAGATATTACTGGGCCCCCGATAAGTGAGTCTGAGAAATATATGGCCATACTGTAACAAAAAGAAGTTTTCATTTCTTTGAACATACTGCTCATAAATCGATAAAGTAATGATCATGAATCGGAGGAGGACTCATTCATGCCTCATCCTTGACCGAGATATCGTGTGATAAGAGGGACATTATGTGGTTGCATGAAAGGTTGCATCGTGTTAACGATTTCCATAAGATTTAGGTAGTTGTAATATGTAAAACCTCTTATTTATCCCTTTTAGCTTCCATTATAATGATTTGGAACCAATTAATGGCCTCAAACATCTTACATTGTCAAAAGGGACCGAAATGAAACTTTCATTTTTAAGAAAGTTACCATTCACAGTTTTTTGGGCCAAATTTGAAAATTCATAACTAATTCTAAAAAAATCAAAACTGAGTGGTTCAAATTCCTATTTGAAGCTTATTAAGTTATCTATAAGGTAAAATTACTCACTAGTTCCAAAACATGCCCAATCGATACAGTTAATTCCGTCTGTTCATTTGGTAACTTTCCAGTTTTCCAGATTTATCACTCAACTTTGGAAAATCATAACTCTTTATCTACACATCCAAATTTAGCAAAATTTGACTTATTTTAAAGCTTAGGACGTGTAGTGTTTAACTGAAAAGTTTCAAGTCATTTGGACTTCATTTGCTATTTTTCATCGTCACTTGAAACAGGGAAGATTTTAGGGTTGTTGGAACCATCTTACTTAAGACTTAACTTTTCTTTAAAAATTTACCAAAACTCTTTTTAGTTAAAACTTTTCTTTAAAAATTTAACAAAACTCTTTTTGGTTAAAAATCAACCTCTAGCAATGCATGATTACTTATTTAACATTCCTTAGCATTTTAGTGTGTTCTCATGCATATATTGGCATTTATCTACCTACTTTATCAAGTAGAGGTTTAAAATTACATAACTACATTAATATTCAAGCATAAAGTTCCAATCATGCCATATAAAATTCCACAAGCAAGAGCATCATGTTCATTCATCTATAACTTTACTCTTACCCTTTCCTTGAGCTTGTACCTACATGGTTAGTTGGGGGATAATGAGATTTTTGAAAATCTCAATAGCAAAGTTTAATAACATACATTGAAAAATTGCATGACATTTCTTCAAATTCATGTGAAATGTGTAACAATGTAAAATGTGTAACAAGCACATATTAATGCATATGGCCATAGCATAACATCACTCGTAAACACATTTCAACAATGTAATAAATACAATCAAGTCATGCACATCATTAAGATCATTTCACAATAGTTTTAGAGAGTTAGAAAACTTTGCTACCATGAGTCTTTAATTCTCCTTAAACTTGGTTGCTCTCTTGCTCACTTGGAAAATCAAATACTTGCTTCAAATATTTGCCTTCATAAGATATAACATCATGGCTATTAATCTCAAGCCATTTCCAAATCAAGAATCAACTGAAAACTCTCTTAAACATCCTCTTACAATTTATGTCACCTAGAGCACTTTAACTTGTCTTAATGGTTTATAATGCTTCCCAAAACTTGGGCTCATTTATACCCTACACAAAAACTCATTTTAAAGCCATTGGAAGCATTAAAATTATCAAAACAAGCCTCCTTCAGCCACTTTCCATATTTGAACGAAAATTCACAAGTGGAAGGAAAGTGATTCTTTTTCAAGTTTCCATGGTATCCATCATCATTTTCTTGTTTCTAAACTCATTCCCATGGATAAGATGACTTAAATTCAACTCTCCCTCATTCCATAAAAATTTTGGCAGCATAACCCCTTAGGGTTTTGAAATTCCAAAATTTGCAAAATCAACAAACAACAACCAAACAATCACACTATATATACCAAACTACTCCTTACAACACAAGGAGCATTTTTTTCTATCATTATTGGCTCTAACTCTTCTTCTTTCTCACTTTCTCTTCCAAAAACACAAACTTTGAATCTTGAAAAAGAGAGGTTTAATCAAGAAATCAATCCGATAGATGTGTAGAGGAGGTTGCAAGGAGTAAGAAAGGTATAGGTTTGGTGGGTTTGGTGACTTACCTTGAGTTTTCTTGGATCTCTTCCTTCTCTTGTGCCATGAAAATGGCATCACTTGCTTCTCCATTTCCAGCTGCAAAACCGTGCAGAAAATGAGGAGGAAGGGAGTGATTTTTAATTTATTAATTCCCTCACATAATTGATGGATGGCTAAGATTAAAGCTTACTAACTAAGTTTAGATCTAAGGGCTTAGATTTCACCACTTCTTTAGCAAATGTCCACTTCTCATTGGCTCATTAAAATATCATTATGGGCTGCACATGGGGTGTAAAAATCTGGTTTGGTTAGCCAAACCGGATCCCATTCTGTTACTTTTATCGATTGCACTTTTTACCGGTAAACTTAACTTTATTCCGGTAAATCTTTTTCTACTTTTCTGGAGATATTTTCTTCCTCATTTAATCTCCATATTTCCCCCTTGAATATAATAAAATCATTATCCTCAAATGTCCCTTGATCTTATCAAAATTAATAGGATTACTTTATCTTGTCTTAAACTCCTGAAAACAAGAAATTTTAAAATAAATCATTTTTTAGGGCCTTATAATTTTCTACATTTTTCATTGATATTCTAGCCCTTCTTCTTTCCCCAAAATACCTTCTAAATTGTCCCAAATTAATTTTTGCAATAAATTATATTTTGGAGATTTTTCGGGCCTTTTCCTTATTTCTGAGAAAATTGCCTTAATTGTACTTTGGGCAATAATTTTGTAAAATACTATAAAATTCACTGAATTTTTTCTAGACTCTGGTTTTTGGTCTTTGGGAACTCCTGATACCCTAAATAATTATTTTCAACATTCAAATCCTTAAAATTTCATAATTCCTCATACAGACCAAATTTCAGCAATCGGTTGAATCTCTGGTAATCAGTGAGTTCTGCTCTATCTTTTGGGCATCTATGAATTTTTCTGATTTTTGGTCAACCATTTGACTTTTTGACTATGACTTTGTCAAATGACCAAAATTCCCTTACCTTTTTTCTTAATGATCAAATGCCCTTTCTCAGTCTAACTTTTCATAAATTCCCATTTTGCGTTTGACTTTGTCGCCCCTGATCTTTTGGTTTCTAACCCCTTAAGCATTTCCCAGGAGGTCACCCATCTTGAGATTGCTCCAGGGCGAGCACGCTTAACTTTAAAGTTCTTATCGACTTCCATCCACCCAGCCAAATCTGATTCTGCGA
Source organism: Vachellia pachyceras (assembly GCA_025593235.1). NCBI lineage: Eukaryota > Viridiplantae > Streptophyta > Magnoliopsida > Fabales > Fabaceae > Vachellia > Vachellia pachyceras. The sequence goes on from JANTPZ010135244.1 coordinate 26,882, forward strand.
CTTCCGGCCCAACAGCAATAAACTTTTTTCATACTTTCTATCCGTGGGCTCTAACTTGACTTTTAACTACTGGTTTGGCTCTTTTTATCCCATGACCATATTACCCTTGGTCTTTATACTTAATGACATTTATGTCCCTAGCTTATATTCTTAGTAACTTCAAAGCCTTAGGACTAAATTGACTAGGGTCCTTTTGGTCCACCGACATCTCTTCTTTTTGTACTTTTATTTCTGGGCTTTGTCTTATATCCTAACTATCGATTTGGCCTCTAAGTTAGTTTACGAAAAAGGGTGGACATTACATAATACATTGCTAGAGTCCCCTTGCGACTTGTGAGCTAATGTTGAGTTTAGCTCACTACCAACTTTATATGGTTTATAAGGTTGCACGCAAGAACAACCCAACATGAGCTTTGATTCTAGGGTTCATTTGAATTTTATATATTTATATATACAAATTCAAAATGAGAAAGGTATTGTATGTTAGTTTCAATATTTAATTTATTTGATAAATTAAATAACTAACATTATCACTCAAATTTAATTTATAAAGATAAATTAAATTCGTTGACTCATTATTTGGATTAATTATATGGAGTTGATTTGATCAAATCAGATTAATCTAAATTAGAATTGCAAAATTTGAATTTCATGTTTTGAATTTCAATTTTCGGATTTCAAAATTAATAAAGATTAATCTTGAATATCATTTGAATTTCAAATATCAAGATTAATAAAGATTCATCTTGATATTAATAAAGATTAATCTTGGATATCCTTTTGAAATTCAAAATTAATAAAGATTAGTCTTAGATATCTTTTTGAAATTCAGATTTCAAGATTAATAAAGATTAATCTTAAATATCCTTTTGAGACTCGAATTTCAAGATTAATAAAGATTAATCTTGGATATCTTTTGAGATTCAAATTTCAAGATTAATACAGATTAATCTTGGATATCCTTTAAAAATTAAGATTTTCATGATTAATAAAAGATTAATCTTGGATTATGATGCACTCCATGAGTTCTATAAGTAACAGATCTCATGAACAGTAGACGCATTCCATTCTGAATTCGAATTTGCTCTTCAGCCACATAAACCCTAGAGAGAGTGAAACTAAAAAAGGGGCTAGCACACTGTGATTGTTGGGAACTGTTTACTTGGATACCGGTAGAGATAGGCGATCAAGAAATGTTGCCTCCTCATGATCAGAATCAAGAATGCAGAAGGTCATGGAATCTGAAGAGATCCAAAAGCAAGAAACGCTTTGAATTCAAAACGCAAAAGGTATGGCTCTATCTCCTTAATGTAAACACATTTGACAGATCCATAAAGGGATTAGAAAATCTTAAATTCTGCTTCCTGTATGTTCTAATCCCAGAACATATAAGCGAAGGTCTTGCTAATATACTCCTTCGACTTGAAGCTCTATATCAGCTTAATCACCTATAGATTTGGCGTATTAATCTGAGGGTGTTTTGGCAAATTGAAGTCCTTTTTTGTCCACACACCTTTACTTCGCAGTTCTTATTAACAACCATGAAGTATACATGGTTGTTCAATATTTTCATTGAACAAAAATAAATGTAAAAGGATGAAGCCCATGATGACATCTACTCCGCTCATACCCTTCACGCCTAACACGGCTAGTCCCATCATCATCCTCATGTAAGTGTCTCTCAGCCACAACACCATCTTCTTCACCCTACTTGAGATTCTAGTAAGTCGGATATTAGCACTTACCCTCATCCTGCCCCCATTTAGCCTCTGTCATCTTCTTTCGCTCTAGTAGTCCCTCCATCCCTTCACTACTCTCCCAGAAACACCTTTCATGGCTTACATGTTGAGTTGAGGTGGATGGCAGTCGTAATTTACATGGCTTAAAATTGCACCACTAGTAGGAGGGGGTGCATTGAACTAAGGGAGGTGTATAGGTCAAATCTCATTAGTTCGGAGAGAGGGGAAAAAAGAAAGAAATAGACTGAGAGAGGAAAAGAGAAGAGGTAAGTGGCTGAGGGAGTACAAAAAAATTGACTTTGTGGGGCCCACATATGGAAAGTAATTGACTATTTGGTTAAGTTAACGGAGTTGGCTTTTTGCACCACTTTTATAACGTTATGTATACTTTTGCACCTTCTCAAATTTTATAGTGCCAGATGCTCATAGCACAAAATTTAATTGTTAGAATTGAACCTTAACCCAAAATAAAAGTACCCTTCAATTTATACATAATGTGCATTAACATTGTAAACCCTTTTCGTACGCAAAATTACGATACACATTCAAAAAGGTGAAAAAGTGATGGTGTCATCAATAATGCCAAACATCCCTCTATTCTATTGTAAAAGTACTAAAATACTCTCCATCTAAAATAAACCCCCACCGTCTTTTTTCCATGCTTCAACAACATTGAATCCACTAGCAACAATCTCATAACTTTAAATCATGAAAATAACAATACAACTTATAAAAAATGGGGTTTTCCGAAATCCCATTGATCACTTGGGAGTTATTGATGTGTCATTTTGTTGGAATTGTGCCCTAAAGCTAATTATTGTACCTTAGACTCCATTTCAATATCATAGAATTTGCATGTTTATTATGATAATTCCATCTATGGGCGAATTATGAAGATTGTTGTAAATGTCCCCGATCGGTTGTCTATGCGAGCGCATAGATAAAGTAAGTTCAGTATGACTTTGATTAGGTATGGAGATACGAGTCAAAGTCATAGTACTAGTAAGAGTACAAGGTGATGGACCAACCTATTATGAGAAAGCTGCATGGATTAAGTCATTGGCTAATATCATATGTAGTCATGTTACAATGCTCTTTGACTTGAGATCATCATGGATTCCTACATGAGACTCACTAAGCTTTGACCTAGTCAAAAGTCACCTTTGACTGGGTGATTATAAAGGCCATAATTCGGATTATGGGTCTTTTGTGTGGAGGAATGTGAGTGATCAAGATGAGATTTATCCCTCGCATTAGTTGAGAGATATTACTGGGCCCCTCAATGAGTTAGTCTGAGAAATGTATGGCCATACTGTAACAAACGGAGTTTTCATTACTGAGATTAGACTACTCAGGAATTGAGAAAGTAATGGTCAAGAATAGGAGGATCACATCATCCATGCCTCATCCTTGATCGAGATATCTTGTGACAAAAGGGATGTAATATGGTAATATGAAAGGTTGCATCCTGTTAACGATCCTCAAACGATTTAGGTAGTTGCAATATCTTGCTAGAGGCCACTTGCAACTAGTGGGCTAATACTTAGTTTAGCCCACTGCCAACTTCATGTGAACTTACAAGGTCGCATGCAAGAACAGCCTAACATGAGCTTTAATTCTGGGGTTTATTTGAATTATATATATACAAATTCAAAATTACAACAGTATTAAATGTTAGTTTCAATATTTAATTTATTTAATGAATTAAATAACTAATATTGATATTTAGATTTAATTTATAAAGATAAATTAAATTCGTTGGCTCATTATTTGGATTAATTATATGGATATGATTTAATCAAATTAGATTAATCCAAATTAGAATTGCAAAATTCAAATTTCATGTTTTGAATTTCAAATTTTGAATTTCAAGATTAATGAAGATTAATCTTGAATATCTGTTGAATTTCAAATTTTAAGATTAATCTTCAATATCATTTTTGAAATTCAAATTTTATGATTAATCAAAATTAGTCTTGAATATCTTTTGAAATCCAAATTACAAGATGATTATATATTGATCTTAAATATCTTTTGGAATTCGAATTTCAAGATTAATTAAAGATTAATCTTGAATATCTTTTGGAATTCAAATTTCAAGATTAATAAAAATTCATATTGAATCTCTTTTAAGATTAAGATTTTCAAGATTAATAATTGTGAGCCACAAATACCCTAGAGATTGAGAGTGAAACGTGAAAGACACTAGCAGGCTGCTATTGTTGGGAATTGTTCACGTGGATACCAGTGGAGGGAGGTGATAAAAGAAGGTCGGCTCCTTGAGATCGTGCTCAAGAACACGGAAAAGCTTGAGAAGGCCATCAGCGTTGGGAGCTAAAAGACATTCAAATGCAAAGGAAGCTGTAAATTCAAGAACCATAAAGGTATTACACTATCTCCTTGGTCTAAACACCTTTGGCAGATCCGTATATAGGATTGGAGATTTTAATTTGTAATCGTTTCTTTCACTGTGTGTGTGTTCTAATCCCAACAATGGTATCAGCGCCTTATCAATTGTGTGTTTAGATTGAGTTTGTGTGATTGGCAAAAGATGTATGCTTTCTTGATGTGTTCTTAAATTCATATGTGCATTTTTTTACTAAAAGCATGATACATATGATTTTCATGGGTTCTTGAAAGGTATGATATATAATATGTGTCCTTCATATGCAATCTTAAAAAGTATGAATTTGGGATATACATGTGATGTATGATATGCGTTTTCTTGAAAAGGATGATGCATGTTGTAAGCATGTATGAATGATGTATATGATACCTGTAGCGGGACCACCGTGGTTAACTCTGCGTATTGTGATATAATCTGAAAGCAATAAGAATTATTTGTATTATATAAATTATTGATTATTATGTTTTACCTTTGAATGATTGTATGGATACAGTGAAACAACACGGTTTTAGTTTTACAAAGAGTTGTTAGATTCAAATACGCTTGTGGGTCTGCCTTCCTCTAAAGATTCTCGATGTACATTTTTTCTCATTTCACTCCCCTCGTATGTTCAAACGAGATTTCTCTCAATGCAATCTTTTATTTTCATAGAATTCCTCTTATTGGCTTGAAGAATTGTAGGTTAGGCAAGCTATATTGCCTCACATTTATTGTATGCTTTTGATTATATCATTGCATGCTAGTTTACAATCAATAAATATGTTAGTGTATGAAATACAATACAACCTGTATTATATTGATAAGATTAACTCGTTAAACCTTCTAAATGAATCTTAAGTTGTAATACTGTAAATTAATGAATGATTGTCAAAGCCTTGATCGCTTAATTGTAGGTTCTACTGAAATGGATGTATGAGTTATCTTGGTAAGGCAATTGTGAGTAATGGTGCTAGTCACACAATTCATTATTGTCTTACTTAATTGAGATTATCAAAATGGTTTTGGATCTCAAGGCATTAGATGGGATTAAATATGACGAATCATGTGATGATCGAATCCCATAACACCTAAGAGTTACATATGATGTAATTGGTAAAGGGTTACCTACATAAATAACTTAGATTTAATGTCTTGCCAAAGAGGAGTTGAATTTAAGTGAAATTGGGGTCTTAGCCTACTAATTATATCGAGGGTTATTAATTTATTGAGATATTACTGATATGCTTTACGTATTTTTGAATTAGTAGAATCATGTCGACTAGTAATACTGCTCTATTATCACTGCGATCGGTCCTTAAGAAGGACAAACTCAATAGGACTAACTTTCTTGACTAGTTCAAGAACTTGAGGATTGTTCTCAAGCACGAAAGAAAGGTTTATGTCCTTGATCAACCCATTCCTAACAAGCTTGCAGCCAATATTCCTAAAGCTCAAAGAGATGCTTACTCAAAGCATAAGGATGACTCTGTGGATGTAGGATGCCTCATGCTTGCCACCACGGTTTCAGAGATCTAAAGAGATTTAGAACATATGGAGGCTTATGAGATTATTGTTCATCTCAAGGAAATGTTCCAGCAACAGGCAAGGCAAGAGAGGAATAAGACCACTAATGCCTTGCATTCATGTAAGATGGCTAAGGGTGTATGAGTTAGCACTCATGTGATGAAAATAAAAAGCTACATTGATCACCTTGAAAGGCTTGGATTTCCCATAAGACAAGAGTTAGCTATATATTTGAACTTAATCTCACATCCTGATAGTTATGACCAGTTTGTCATGAACTACAATATGAACAACATGGAGAAATCCATTTCTAAACTGCATGGGATGCTCATAACAGCTGAACATAGCATCAAGAAGAAGCCTAGCATTGTTTTGATGGTTCAAAAAGGATATGAAAAGGACAAGCAAGGGCAAAGGAAGGGGCAAAGCTTTGCCAGTAAGACTAGAAGGCTAAACAAACCTAAAATAAGTCCACGCTTCCAAAGGATAGAGTGTGCTTCTTCTGCAATGAACTTGGTCATTGGAAGAGGAATTGCAAACTCTACCTGGAAGATCTAAAAAAGAAATGAAGGATAACTAGGCTATCTTTTCAGGTATTTATGTTATAGATATTGATTTTTCTACTTCTTCTACATGGGTATTGGATACTACATGTGGTTCTTGTAATATCCATCATTTTTCTGTAAATTGAAATAGAGGTAAAACCAATAGCTATGAGATGAGATAAGGCCTAGAGAAAGAAAGTACATGAAGAGAGGAACTAGTGGACCAGAAAAACTACGGGTAAGTTAGTCCAAGGCTTTGGAATTTCTAAATATATAAGCTAAGGACATAAATGTCATTAAGAATAATGACCAAGGGGAAAATGGTCATTGGGTAAAAAGGGGCTAAACCAATAGTCAAAAGTAGAGTTAGAGCCCATAGATGGAAAGTACAGAAAAAGATCAAGGTGATTGACTGAATGTATCAGAGTTACTTTGGTCTTAATGAATTGAATTCTTTTAGAAACTTCATAGTTAAGCGTACTTGCCTTGAAGTAATGACAAGATGGGTGACCTCATGGGAAGGACCCAAATGTCATTAAACAAAAAGGTTAAGGGCAAAAAGATTAGAAAAAGTAAGGGTAATCTAGTATATAAGAGAAAGTGTACGGGCATTTTGATCATTTGACAAAGTTAAAGTCAAAGTCAAAAAGTCAACTGTTGATAAAAAGTTCACATATGCCCAATAGATAGAGTAGAACTTACTGATCACTGCTGTGGGTTCTAAAACTGCGAGTTACAACTTAGATTTCTGTTTATAAAATTTTGAAGGACAAAAAGCGAAAAATAATTATTTAAGGTATCAGGAGACCAGGAATACAGAAAAAATAAAGTGAATTTTATAGTATTTTATAAAATTATTACCTGGTATATGATAAAGGCGAATTCCCATATCAGAGAGAAAAATACCTGAAAACACCAGAAATATAATTTTATTTAAAAATTAATTATAGGCAATCTGGAGGGAAAATTGGGAAAAGAAATAGGACTAGAGTATCAATAAAAATTATAGTAATTTTTAATGTCCTGAAAATATTTTGCTCGCCGATAGTACGTTTTTCAAGGGTTTTAATAGGATAAAATAACCCTGTTGATTTTGGACAAGTTCCAAGGGTATTTATGGGATAAGAATTTTGCCATATTAATGACAAAAATATGGAGATTAAAAGAGGAAGAAAACATCTCCAGAGAAGTAGAGAAATATTAACCGAAATAAAGTTACTTTTATCGGTAAAAGTTGTAACCGGACTAAGTAACCGAATGGCAACCGGTTTGGTTAGTGTAACCTAAGTTCCAACCATATTTTTTTAATCCCATGTGCAGCCCATAATGACAACTTTATGATAACCAATAGAAATCAAGCACATGTGAGAGAGGTGGAAAGATTATAGCCCTTGGATCAAACTTATTTTGCAAGACTTAAATCTTGGCCATTCATTGCATTTTGAAGAGATAAGTTAAGATAAGATATTCTTCTCTTCCTTAGCCATTTTGGATGAAATTCTTGGCTGCAATTTGGAGAAAAAAGACGCCATTAACAAATAAAAGAAGAAGGAAAAGCTTGAAGAACAAAGAAGGTAAGAGGACTTATTCTTGATCCTTGCAACCTCTTCTACCTTTCTATTGATTTAGATTTTTGATTAAACCTCTCTTTTTCAAGATTTAAATTTAGGGTTCTTGATGGTGAAAGTGAGAAATAGAGGGATTTAGAGGAAATAATTGGTTTCCAAACACTCATTGCAAGATAAGGAGTATATTGGTGTATGTTTTGTGATTGTTTGAGTTGTGACTGAAATTTGAGCATGAAGTTACTGTTCATGCAGCCTTGTTTGGAACTGTTCATGAAGGAAAATGAATGATTTTATGATGCTCAATTATGGGAAAATGGTTTAGGATTGAGATTATGTATATATGTGAAGCTAGAAGTTGAAAAATCACATTTTTCCAATTTATAGAGTATTTTCTTCCTGCTGCAGAACAACAAAAAGGAGCTGGATTTTGATGATTTTGATGCTTCCATTGAGTTTAGAAGGAAAAATTGTGTAGGGTATAAGTGAGAAATGGATTCGGGAAGCATTAGAAATCATAAAATAAAGTTTGGAAGTTGTAAGAGTCTTGAAAAAGCAAGAAAGAATTTATTACATTTTTGTGATTTCTTGCATAATTGATGATATGAGAATGATGGATATGTTATTGTATCATGTTTAGGAAGATGAAACTTAAAGAGCACATTTGGAAAGATAGTTAAGAGAAATTCCAAGTGAAAAGGAAAACTAAGTCAAAGAGGTAGCAAGACTAATAACTACTCTTAAACTTCTTTATGAACTTGTTGTGAATGGTGCATTAATTTATGATGAATGAACTTGTTGTTATGTGTATGATTGAGCTTTATTTGTATTAGTTTTCTACTTGAATTTTCAGAGTCTTAGAGTCAATTTTAGCCCATACATGACCCTTTTGTGCTTAATTTGAGATTAGGAATTGTTTATTTGTATCAGTGTGATTTTGGGTACATATGCCATGAATAATGATGTTATTGTGCTTAAATTCCATCATGAGAAAATTATACTGCCAATATTTGCTTTCAGGAACTCTATACAAAAGGCAAGAGGAAGCAGTCTGGGGAATTTCGCCGAGGCGCAGTTCAAAGTTCACCGTAGCCAAAGTTCAATCAGCAGGCATGAACTCTCAGGAGAGGTTCACCGCTGTGATTATCGTGCATAGCACCAGATTTTTACTCCAGATGGAAAATAACCTGACCCAGAGTGGTTTTATCATGCCATTTTAGGGTATTTTTGAGAGAGGCTGGTTGAGAAGGCTGAAAAGAGGAGAGAAAGAGAGGCAAATACACACCACATTCCATTTCTTCATCTTCCACACACACATAAAACCCTACTCCTCCATTTTCTCATCATCCATCCATTTATCATGCCTCAATCATCCATACAGAGCTTGATTCCATCACCCATGAGTTCGAATAGTCGAAAGGGGAGTATTTGCTTTCAATCTGTATTTACATTATAGATTACTTGAATTCCAAGTTGGACTTTGTAATTTGTGTGTAAATGCTTGGTCTAGGTTGAGCCAAACTTGGATTATTGTGTATTGAGTTGTTTTGTTATTGACAAAGTAGAATGGAGTCCATTTTTCTTATTCAATGAAATCTTGTTGTTCTCTTCTATCATCCTAGTTGTGCTTGGTTTTAGAGTCAACAATGTATGGAGTTGATTTTGTCACTTTGCGATTTCCGTACACACACTAAGTGTTCTTAAAAGATTTCATGGAATGGAATTCATTTCATGAGATATCTGACCTGGCGAGTTGTTGGGGTTTTTTATTATGAAACTTAGTGCGAAAGTCGATGCTTTCCCTAATCCTTTGTGAACTATGATGGCACAATTTATTTTCAAGAAGAAACAACCATCACATGCCTTTTTCACATTCAAATCTACTTTTACTCTCTTTCTCACCAGAAAATACCAAAAACAAGTTTTATTTTGTAATTAGTTTAGGTACGTAGCATAATGTGATTTAAAAACTTATTGCATTTGCATCACAAGCATAACCACAAGCTAAGGATTATTGGTACGCAATAGTAGCTTTTGGAGAGAACGACCCTTGAGTTGTCCCTGTACAATCCTTGGAAATCATAATTAATATTCCTGATCTATTTTCAAGGCTAACCAACGACCTAAGTTTACAATTTGTGGCTTAGTCGGATCAGTGTATGATATGTGACCTTGATTGCTTTGGCCATATGCATGATAATATGTCATTTGAACATGTCACATATTTTGAAAATTTGTTATGCACATTCACAAGATTTGTTAGTTAGTTTTGCTATTGAGATTTTCATAAATCTCATTATCCCCCAACTAACCATGTAGGTGCAAGCTCAATCAAGGGTAAAAGTAAAGCTATTGGTGATTGAAGATGATGTTCTTGCTTGTGGAATTTTGCATATCATGGTTGGAACTTTATTTTGGATAATGTTGTTGTTTTATAACCATAAACCTCTACTTAGTAAATGTATGTCAATGAATGCCTAAACCAACACTAAGGTTATAAGTAAGTTAACCATGCATTGAAAAAGGTTTGGTTTGAACCAAAGAAGTTTTAGTAAAATTTTGTCAGGTTTTCAAGTAAAGGGGTTCTAACACCCTCAAATCTGCCTTGTTTTTAAGTGCCAATGAGAAATAGCAAACAAACTCGGAATAGACTGAAACTTTGTAGTTAATTACTACATATCCTAAGCTTTAAAATGAGTCCAAGATCATTGGATTTGGACATTTGTACAAAGGGTTATGTTTGTCTAAAGTGGAGAGATAAATCTGGAAAAATAAAAAGTTATCAATTGAACAGTACATTTTCATGCAATTAACTGTATCAATTGGGCAAGTAATTGGACCAGTGAATATTTTTACCCTGTATATCTTTGATAAGCTTCAAATTGGAACCACTTAATTTCGATTTTTCTAGAATCAGTTATGATTTTTCAAAGTTGGGTCAGAAATCTGGAAATTGACCAAATGAATAGTAACTCATTTTTGAAAATTTTCAATTTCACTTCTTTGGTCATTTTGAGTTATCTGAGGCTCAAAAGTGGTTCATTAGTGATCTATTATGAAGCATCTAGGGGAAAATAAGGAGTGTTACAGTTCTCACATCTGTACCAATGTACAAGGCCTCAAGAATAGTAGAAAATTGAAGAAGGGCGAAGTGGACCTATGCGTTGGCAATAGAGCAAGAGTTGATGCTTTAGTTGTAGGCACTTATGAATTTGTTCTGCCCAATGGGCTTTTATTAGGTTTAAACAATTGCTTTTTATGTTCCTGCTTTGAGTATTAACATTGTTTCTCTTTCTTATTTGGATAAGGCAGTTTATACTTCCATTACTGGGAATGGTAAATGTTCTATTTATCGTAGTAACATTTTTTATGTTGATGGTGATCTGCATGTGAAAAACACATTTCTAAACTTCATCAAGATGGATTTCTTAACTCATTTGATTTCCAATCAATTGACATATGTGAATCTTGTTTATTGGGGAAGATGACTAAGGCACCTTTTACTGGGCATAGTGAGAGGGCCACTGATTTATTAGGCCTCACACATATAGATGTAGGTGAACCACTAAATATACCTACAAGAGGATGTTATATGTACTTCATTACCTTTATAGATTATTTCAGTAGATATAGTTATGTCTATCTAATAAAACATAAATCTAAAGCTTTTGAATGGCAAAAATATTCCAAAATGAAGTGCAAAACCAACATGGCAAGATAAGTAAGACACTTCGATCTGATCGAGGAGGTGAAAATTTGAGCCAAGAGTTCATGGACCATACACCATAATGGAATGGAGTTTCTGAAAGGAGTAATCAAACTCTATTAGATATGACTCGATTTATGATGAGTCAAATATATCTTTCACCTTGGTTTTTTGGCCATGCACTAGAAACATCTGTGTTCACATTGAATAGAGTTTCATCTAAGGCAGTTGAAAAGACACCATATGAGTATAGACTGGAAAGAAACTTAGTTTGTCTTTTCTCAAGATTTGGGGATGCGAGGTCTATGTGAAATAGCATGCCTCCAATAAATTATCAAACAAATCCTCTAAGTGCCTTTTTGTGGGGTATCCCAACGAAACGAAGGGTACTATGTCTATAATCTCACCGAACACAAAGTGTTGTCGTTCGAAACGGTGTCTTTCTAGAAAGAGAATTCATCTCTAAAAGAACTAGTTAAAGCAAATTGCAATTTGAAGAAGTTCGAGAATCTCAAAAACACCATAGAACCGTAGATGGAAAATAGAGGAGACTTAACGTGTTATTGAGCCTCCTCAAGTAACACAAGGGTTACGAAGGTCTAATAGGACATGACAACAGTCTCAGAGATTGGTGCGAATCCAATAGGGAAAGATCCCAAGAACCCACATCCAATCCGAATATACGCACCCCAAGAATGCTAAACAAAGATTGACGATCCACTTGAACCCTTGAACACGGAAGAATAAGGACTCGAAGTGTTGGAAGACGCCACAAGGTTGATCAAGCCTTGATATGTCATAAGTTCAATAACGAAACCTAGAGAGAATCCTCTCTTAAGAAACTTGCACAATGCGAAGGTCAAATTTCATAATCTAATCTCCTTCAGAATGTGCATTACAATGTATTTATAACGGTTACATTCTGAAATTCAAAAAAAATAAAATGCAACCTAAAAATCTAGGATGATAAAAATTAAATTGCAAAATAGTATCTATCCTAAAATCTAAGTAGAAGAATATTCAACAGAATATCTTCTAACTAATTTTGAAATTCAAATTTAAAACTGATACTATCCTAAAATTTAGGTAGAAGAATATTCAACAGAATATCTTATAACTAATTTTGAAATTCAAATTTAAAACTGATATCTATCCTAAAATCTAGCTAATTTGAAATTCAAATTACAAATTTTCACATAAAATAAATAAGCAATAAATAATTAGAATTTTAGGCCAAAATTGATTATTTAGGCCCAAATGAGTCCTCCTATATATAGCATATGGTCCAAGCATTATAATTTGAAGCCTCCAAGCCCAAAATATGATTTGCAGGTCCATTTTTAGCCCAAATCAAATTAATGATGTCCTTGGAGTCTTTATTCTTATTTGATGCGTCAAACTAGATCGCATCATTCCCTCTATCCTCAAAAGGATTCATCCTCAAATCTTCAGTTGGAATTTTTAACAGCTCATTGTAATCTATTGAGCCTTGTTGGATCGCATCATACCCTCTCCCCTTAAAGAGATTCGTCCTCGAATCTTCAGCACGTGAAGAGAATAAGGCCACAATGCTTCTTGTGGATAAAAATCCATTAGGTGGCTTCTTAGCAAAGAAATCTAAGAATACCTGCAACACACTAGAATCAGAATGAAAAGAATGATTAACATCATTAGTTACTAAGGAATCATCCTTGTAATAATTAAGAATCTCACTTTCCTCACAAATCTCTTCATATTTCTTTCCACTCAATTCAAAACTCTCTTTTTTACTCTCTTTATTTTGAGAAAATCTATGCTCTCAATCTCTTTTTCTTCAAACACAACTTTTCTCTCATTGATAGTCTCACAAAATTCACTTCCACTCATATTTTCTCTTTTATTTTCATGATTGAGGAGATCTTATTCAATTCAATATTGGTACATGAAATAATGAGTTCTTCTTCTATACATATTCCTCCATGATTTTCAACCTTTAACTCTTCTTCAAGAAGAAGATTTGTACTTGGAAATCGGATTTCTTCTTTGATACATGTTTCTGCATGATTTTAGAATTCAATTGTTCTTCAATGACAAGATCAATGCTTGGAATAGGAAGGTCTTCTTCTATACGTTTTCCCTCATGATTTTCAATATTCAATTCTTACTCCTCCTTGTTTGTCTCTATGATAGGGGTATCAACAATTTCTGTTTTAATCTCCTTTGAATTTGATCTCTCTTTTGAAACTCTCTCTTGCTTGATCTTCCGCTCATACTTAGCAAATAGAGGAACTAATTCTTCGATATCCAAGAAGATCCACAGCTTTGCAAAATTAGCTAATTCAAGATTAAGCCCACGCATAAAATGATACCTAATGGCCTTTGGAGTCTCCTTCACAAAGCTCTTATAATTGCTAACTCCACCTCTTGAAAATAAACATCAACACTCATGGAGCCTTGTTTCAATTCCTTCAAGTTTCGATAAAAGTCTCCTTTTGACTTGGAGTTATAACTAGACATCCATTGATCTGCTTCAGCAGTCATCCTGTGAAGTCTTTTTTCCAATATCTAGAAATCTTTTGAATGTTCTTTTTCATTGTACATATTGTACTTTTTTAAAAAGAAAATCTCGAATGACACCAAGATTGTTCAAGAAAATAAAGATTGACATAGATTGTTCAAGAATGACACAAGAATGAAAAGGAGGAAGTTGAATCAAAAAATTCCAGAAAACACGCTCAATTTGAAATGGGTAAAACTAGACCTAGAAATCTCGGTTTGAAACAATTCCAAAACGAGAAGAAAGATGAGACTCTGAACTATGAAATTGACCTATTGAACATTGAAAAACACAAAAGAAAAGTGAATGAACAAATGGAGAGAATTTGAAGATGAATAGAAATGATCAGGCACAAGAAAGAAAAATAAATGGACGAATATAGAACTGAATGAACAAAAAGATGAAGCCTAAGTTTAGAACTGAAGCTTTGATACCAAGATGGTGCAAACCCAATAGGGAAAGATCCTAGAACCCACAGCCAATCCGAATATACGCACCCTAAGAACGCTAAACAAAGGTTGACGATCCACTTGAACCCTTGAACATGAAAGAACAAGGACCCGATGTGTTGGAAGACGCCACAAGGTTGATCAAGTCATGATAAGTCGTTAGTTCAATAAAGAACCCTGGAGAGTTTCCTCTCTCAAGAAACTTGCACAATGCAAAGCTCAAATTTCATAATCTAATCTCCTTCAGAATGTGCATTATAATGCATTTATAATGGTTACATTCAGAAATTCAAAAGAATAAAATGCAACCTAAAATCTAGGATGATAAAATTCAAATTGCAAAATAGTATCTATCCTAAAATCTAGGTAGAAGAATATTCAACAGAATATCTTCTAACTAATTTTGAAATTCAAATTTAAAACTGATACTATCCTAAAATCTAGGTAGAAGAATATTCAACAGAATATCTTATAACTAATTTTGAAATTCAAATTTAAAATTGATATCTATCCTAAAATCTAGCTAATTTGAAATTCAAATTACAAATTTTCGTATAAAATAAATAAGCAATAAATAATCAAAATTTTAGGCCCAAAATATGATTATTTAGCCCAAATGAGTTCTCCTATGTATAGCCCATGGTCCAAGCCTTGTAATTTGAAGCCTCCAAGTTCAAAATATGATTTGTAGGTCCATTTTTAGCCAAAATCAAATTAATGATGTCCTTGGAGTCTTTATTCTTATTTGATGCGTCAAACTGGATCACATCATTCTTCTTCATCCTCATTTTTTTGATCCAAATGTCATTTGTTTTGTTAGAACCTCTTGCACAAGTCCATTCAATGCTTCCTTAATTCTCTTTACTCCTTCTCTTGTGATTGGTCCACTTGGAATTTGTAGAGGCTCATTTGAATTTGTAGAGATATGGATTTTTAGTTACTAGAAGTCGTAGTGTGTTGTTCATTGAGCACAATGAGCCAACAACTTGTTAAGAGGCCATAGTGGGGCCAAACTCTGACAAAAGGCTTAATGCCATGAAGTCTGAAATGCAATCTATGTATGATAATGAAGTATAAACCTTGGTTGACATACCTGAAGGTGTAAAAACCATTGGGTGCAAATGGGTTTTTAAAGAGAAAACTGACATAGATGGCAAAGTAAATGTCTTCAAGGCACTATTGGTTGTAAAAGGATTCACTCAAACTTATGGTGTAGACTATGATGAAACCTATTCCCCAGTTGCAATGGCCAAGTTAATTGAAATCCTTTCTTCCATTACATCATATTATGACTATGAAATATGGCAGATAAACGTCAAAACAGCCTTCCTTAATGGAAAGCTTCTTAAGGATGTGTACATAACACAACTTAAAGTTTTTGTGCGTCCAGAGGAATCTAGTCAAATATGCAAGCTTCAACGATCCATTTATGGATTGAAGCAAGCATAAAAAATTTGGAATCATCGTTTTGATGAAATAGTCAAAGAGTTTGATTCATTCAAAACATGGATGAACCTTACGTTTACAAGAAGGTTAGTGTGAGCACAGTTGTATTCCTAGTGCTTTATGTAGATGACATCCTATTTATTAGAAATCTTGGTTAGGAAAGTCCTTTTCAAGGAAGGACTTAGGCGAAGCCACTTACATCTTAAGGATAAGGATATATATATAGATAGATCCAAGAGGCTTATAAGCTTGAGTTAGAATATATAGACAAAATACTGCATAGGTTCAGTATGTATGATTCAATGCTTATAATGTTTGCTTGCAGTGATAAGGGTTAGGTAACAATACTCGAGCACTGTTAAACTGTACTCGAGCATTGGCTCTGCTAGAAGCTTTTAATTGAAGTATTACATGACAGCACTGATAGAAGACTCAATACTCGAGACTGCATTTGCAGTGCTCGAGGATTGGCTATGCTATCAGCCAATACTTGAAGTATTGTCTGACAGTGTTGTGAGAAACACTCAATACTCAAGTACTGAAACTTAGTGCTCGAGCATTGGCCATACTTTCAGCCAATGCTTGGACTGTTGACTGGAAGTGCTTTTAAAAACCTCAATGCTCAAGTACTGTAAACCTAGTGCTCGAGCATTGGCTCTGCTGTCAGCCAATACTTGCAGTACTTCAATGCAACATTGTTTGTAAGCCCTGTTTTAGCCTAATGCTCGAGTATTGACTTGCAATACTCGAGCATTGGCATTACTCTATGCTAATGCTTGAAGTGTTTACTCAGAGTACAATTTAAAAACTTCTTTTTAAAACACAGTGCTTGAGTATTATATTCCAATACTCGAGTATTGACAACACTTTATGTCAATACCTCAAGTATTACCTGGAAGTGCTAAATTTTCTTCAGTTTAAACCATGCAGTACTGGAGCATTGAATTCCAATGCTCGAATACTGTCAATGCCTTGACAAAAACACTCAAGTATTTTTACGAAGCACTGAATCAACACTTTGAAATTTGGAATTCAAAATCATTTTGCAATCTCTTAGCACATAAATTGCTTTATTTTGTTATCATCAAAACAAGGTATCAACAGTGTTGCAATGCCCTTTTCCTTTTTAAACTTCCATTTTTGCCTTTTCCTTTAATGACATTTGGATCCTTCCCATAAGTCACCTATCCTACCATTTCTCTAGACCAAGCACACTTAATCACAAAGTTCTAATGAAATTTGGTATATTGGCCTAGGCTGACCGAGATATATCTGGTTAATTACCTTCCTCTCTTATTGTACTATCCATCTCCAGATCCGGACTCCACCATAACTACTGGTTAAGCCTTTATTTCAGATTACGAAAAACACGCATATCACAATATTCAAGATTAATCTTTAATCAATCTTGAAATCTGAATTCCTAAAGATATTTAAAATTAATATTTATTAATCTTGAAATTTGGTTCCAAAGGATATTCGAGACTAATCTTGATTAATATTGAAATTTGAATTTCCAAAATGATATTCAAGATTAATCTTTTTTAATCTAGAAATTCGAAATTCAAAAGATATTCAAGATCAATCTTTATTAATCTTGAAATTCAAAATTTGGAATTCAAAACATGAAATTCAAATTTTGCAATTCTAATTTGGATTAATCCGATTTGATCAAATCATATCCATATAATTGATCTTAATAACGAGCTAATGAATTTAATTTATCTTTATAAATTAAATCTGAATATCAATGTTAGTTATTTAATTCATCAAATAAGTTAAATATCGAAACTAACATTTAATATTGTTGTAATTTTAAATTTGTATATATATATATATAATTTGAATAAACACCAGAATTAAAGCTCATGTTAGGTTATTCTTGCGTGCGACTTAACTGAGTATTAGCCCACTAGTCGCAAGTGGCCTCTAGCAAGACATTGCGACTACCTAAATCATATGGGAATCGTTAACATGACGTAATATTTCATGTAACCACATCACGTCCCTCACGCGATATCTCGATCAAGGATGAGGCATGGATGACGTGATCCTCTTATTCCTGACCATTGCTTTCTCGATCCATGAGTAGTTTGATCTTATAACAAAAACTCCTTTTCATTACAATATGGCTATATATTTCTCAACTAACACATTAAAGGGCCAATTAATATCTCTCAACTAATGTGAGGGATAAATCTCATCCTAATCACTCACATTCATCCACCACATAATAGACCTTTAAGCCAAATTATAGCCATTATCATTACCTGGTCAAAGGTAACTTTTGACTAGGTCAAAGCTTAGTGACTCTCATATAGGAATATATGATGATCTCATGTTAAAGGGCATTGTGACATGACTACATTGAGATAAGTTAATGACTTAATCCATGCAGGTTTCTCATAGCAGGTCGATCCAACACCTTATACTCTTACTAGTGTCTATCGTAATACCACCCTTACTGTAAACTGAAATAGAGGCCAAACTAATAGTTATGAGATAAGATAAGGCTCATAAATAAAAGTACAGAAAGAGAAGATGTCAATGGACCAAGAAGACCCTGGTCAATTTAGCCCCTAAAGCTTTGAAATTGCTAAGAATGTAAGCCAGGGATATAAATGTCATTAAGTATAAAGACCAAGGGCAATATGGCCATTAAATAAAAAGGGCCAAACCAGTAGTTAAAAGTCAAGTTAGAGCCCACCGATAGAAAGCACGTAAAAAGTTGATGCTGATGGGCTGGATTACCTAAAGTTAGACTTGGCTCAGTGGGAGAAATTTTATGAGAACTCCACAGTAAGGTCATTACACAAAAGATCAAGGGTGAAAAAAGTCAAGGGCAAAATGGGATTTCAAAAAGTTAGACAGTGTAAAGGAATTTTGGTCATTTGACAAAGTCAAAGTCAAAAAATCAACCGTTGACCAAAATATCAGAAAAAGTGACAGATGTCCAAAAGATAAGTAGAACTCACTGATTGACAGAGATTCGATGGATTGCTGAAAATCAACCTAGATTTTTATTTATAGAATTTTAAAGATTTAATGGCTGAAAATAATTATTTAAGGTATCAGGAGACCTTAATCAGTTTAGTTCAAGGCATAGAAAAATAAAGTGAATTTTATAATATTTAATAAAATTTTTGCCCAGTATACGATTAAGGCGATTTTCCTGAAAATCGGGAAAAAAGACCCGAAAATCCCCAAAATATAATTTATTTCAAAAATTAATTTTGGGCAATCTAGAGGGCATTTTGGGAAAATAAAAAGGGTTAGAGTATCAGTGAAAAATGTAGAAAATTTTAAAGCCCTAAAAGTATTTTGCCCTCTGATTGCACGTTTTCAGGGATTTTGGACAGGATAAAATAATCCTGTAAATTTTGAGGAGATCAAGGGGTATTTTTGGGAAAATAATTTTGCCATATTCAAAAGGAAAATATAGAGATTAAATGAGGAAGAAAACATCTCCAGAAAAGTGTACTAGTAAAAAGTGTAATCGGTAAAAGTAACCGAAAGGAATCTAGTTTGGTTAGCCAAACTAGATTTTAACCCTTAGTTATAGCCATCATGAGCCACTTTTGATGAACCAATAAGAGACAAGCAAATGGGTGATATGTGGTGCAATCTAAAGCCCTTAGATTTAAACTTAATCACTAAGTATCAATCTTAGCCATTGAAATTTTGTGAAGGGTTTTATAAATCCATTTCTCCTCCATTCCCACTACATTTTGGCTGACTCCATGAGTAGAAATTTGAGAGCAAAAGACTCCATTATCAAGCTTGGGAAGGAAGAAGAAGCGTTCACAATATTCAAGGTAAAGGGCTAAACCATTCAATCACATACCTTTTCTTGATCCTTGTGATCTTCTCTACCACTTCCATGGACTGGAATTTGAATTAAACCTCTCTTTTTCAAGATTCAAAGTTTGTGTTCTTGACAGCAAAAGTTAGAAAGAGAGGGATTTAGAGCCAATAATCATGTGCAAAACACTCCTTGTGTCGTAAGGAGTAATTTGGTGTATCGCTTGTGATTGTTTGGTTGTTTTGTAAATTTTGGAATGGAAAACCCTAAGGGAGGTGCTCCCAAAATTTCTAATAGATGTAGGAGAGTTGTATTCAAGCTATATAATCCATGGAAATGAGTTTGGGATTAAGAATATGTGATTGTATAAGTTGAAAGTTTGAAGAATCATGTTATTGTGCTTATGGAAGATTTTCGTCCAGATATGTGATGGTGGGGAAGGAGTTGGATTTTGATGATTTTAATGCTTCCAATGGATTTAAAATGAGATTTTGTGTATGGTAAAAGTGAGCACAAGTTTTGGGAAGCATTATAAATCATTAAGATAAGTTTCCAAGCTCTAGAATTCTTTAAAAGAGCAAGGGAAGTTATATTGCGTTTTTGGTGATTCTTTTGGCTAATTTATGATTTGAGCTTGATGATTATGTTCTTGTGTAACGTTTAGGAAGTTTAAATACCAAAGAAATTGTTAGAAAAGATTTACAAGAGAGCTTCAAATTCAAGGGGAATTAAGAGGACAAGATAGCAACACTCCTAACTTTGGCATCTACTTTGCATTGATTATATATATGTGTTAATTACCATGTTTGTTGTGTGGTTGTAGCCATTATGAAGCTTTACTTGTGTGAAAGCATGATGTTGTTATGTAATGATTGTTTTGGCTTGGTGAAAACTTGATTGATTGTTCTTGTTACATGGCATAATTGATTTCATTTAATAATCATACACGTAAATGTAATATTAGAGTGTTTGCTACTGGGATTTCCTTGAAATCTCACCCTCCCCAACTAACCATTTTAGGTACAAGCACAAGCAACGGTAAGAGCAAGGTTTATGGTGATTGAAAATGGCATATTATCATGTTCTTGCTTGTGGAAATTATGTATTGTGATTGAAGTTTATGTTTGAGAGTTGTTGTAGTTATGTAATTATAAACCTCTACTTGGTTAGTAAGTGGATATATGATGATGCATGCATGAGTAAGGGCTTAAATGCTAAGGGATATTAAGGAATTTATCATGCATTGCAAGAGGATAAAACTTCACTAAAAAGAGGCTTTGGAAAATTTTTAAAGAAAAGCTAAAGTTTCAAATGAAGGGTTCCAAAACCCAAGAATCTGCCCTGTTATTGGAATAGCAATGAAAAATAGCAAACGAACCCCAAATGATGTGAAACTTTCCAGTTAAATACTACACATCCTAAGCTTCAAAATGACCCAAAGTTTGCTAAATTTGGATGTGTAATCAAGAGTTATGATTTTCTAAAGTTGAGTGATAAATCTGGAAAACTAGAAAGTTACCAAATGAACAGTGATTTTCACAGAATAAACTGTATTATATGGGCAAGTTTTGGAACCAATGAGTATTTTTCCCCTGTATATCACTTCATAAGCTTCAAATAGAGATTTGAACCACTCAATTTTGAGTTTTCTAGAATTAGTTATGAATTTTCAAAGTTGGGTCAGAAATCTGAAAATTGACCAAATGAACAGTAATTCCGTTTTGAAGTTTTTATTTTCACTTCTTTGGTCAATTTGAGTTATCCAAGGCCCTAAAGTGGTTCAATAGTGATCTAATATAATGTTTATAAAGGAAAATAAGGAGTGTTACATGTATGACTTTAACTTGTATCTCCATACTTGATCAAAGTCTTACTGATCTTACTTTATCTATGCCCCCGCATATACATCCAATCAGGGACATTTAAGACAATCTTCATAATTCTCCCAGGATGCAATTATCATGATAAACATGCAAAATCTATGATAATAAAATGGATAAAATTCATTAAAATAAATAATGTCTAAGGTACAATGATTGGCCCTAGGGCACGATTTCCAACATCCTCCCACTTGCACTAGGTACAATTATTAATTTGTCTAATTCCCATTATCCTAATATGACCCTCATGTTTCGCTTGTGCAACCAATTTGGTAGGAGGATCAGTAACATTGTCTTCTCCATGCACTTTGCATCTTTTGATATCACCTCTATCATTAATTTCTCTGATAAAGTGAAATCGCCTGAGTATAGGCTTGGTCATTTATGTGACCTGGGCTCATTTACCTGTGCAATAGCACCACTATTGTCACATAACAAATCTATTAGATTTGAGAAGATAGGGACTACCCCTTGTTCGGTAATGAACTTTTTGATCCAAACGACTTCTTTAACTGCATTCAATGCTACTGTATACTTGGTTTCTATTGCAGAATCAGCTATAGTGCTCTACTTAGAGCTCTTCCAGCTTACTGCACCACCATTAAATAGGAACAATTATCCTGATTGCGATCTAAGATCAGCTTGGTCAGTTTGGAAACTCGCATCTATATACCCAGTTACATAGAGTTCATCATCCAAACGACCATATACCAAGAATAAATCCTTAGTCATTCTCAAGTACTTAGGGATATTCTTGACAGTAGTCCAATGACATAACCTACATCTTCTTGGTATCTGCTAGTCATACTTAAGGTAAATGAGACATCCGGTAGAGTACATAACATGGCATACATGATGGATTCAATAGTTGAGGCATATGGAACCTTACTCATGCAATCCTTTTTATTCGGTGTTTTAGGACATAGAGCCCTGGAGAGAAGGATGCCATGAGACATGTGTATGTTCCCCTCTTTGGCAATGCTTGAGCACTAGCATTCAATGCTCGAGCATCGGGCTGAAATTTTTCACTATTCACTAATACTCTATTACAATGCTCAAGCATTCACTACTAGCATTACTAATGCTCGAGTACTATGATCTAGCACTCGAGTAATGTGATTTCTCAAAAATTTATATTTTTCAACACTTGCACAGATTACTCGAGTATTCCTAGGAAGCATTACCAATACTCAATCATTGAGATTTATTACTCGAGTATTTGATTTCTTTTCAAACACTTTCATATAATACTCGAGCATTGTGTCAAAGCATTGAACTTTTCCTTAAAAATCTTCAATCAATACTCGAGCATTGAGAAAGCTATGCTTAAGCATTATTGTTCTGACAGCTTTATGACAGACACACTCAACCTATGCTACTCACCTACTTTCCTTATTTGTGTAACAACATTTTGAATACTGACTGCTCTCATAAATGCAGAAGTTTGAAACATTAAATGAGGAAAGAAGCACAGGAATGGTCTGAGGTTCGGAGACTTTAACGTTCTTCTACAACATTCGACCTCGTCTGACTTAGTAGCATTAAATGCCATTAATGAATAAACCAAATGGTCGATGGTGAGAGTAATGACTATTAAATTGAGTCTAAAAGATATTGAAGAAACTCTCAACTATAAAAGAACCCGCATTCAATACAGAGAAAACATCAACGAATATCCTGAGCATTCAAAGCTGCTTTTACTTCATTCTCTGTATTACTTCATTAATTCTTTCTGAGCTTCATTATTAGTCATCTACTCTTTTAAGAGAGATTTTTGTGGCAAAAATACTTTGTTAAGTTGTGAGAAACTCAAGGACGGGACCTTGAGTAAACTGGGCTGAAAGTGGGATAGAAACAGAGAGTGTGACTCTATTTTAGTGAGAAGTGAAAGGGGGAGTGGATTCCCAACTTGTACAGGCTTGTGAAGCCTTATTCATTTGTTGATAGTGGAGTTGCAAATCTCAGGGTGCTTTGAGGACTGGACGTAGGTCAAGAAGACCGAACCAGGATAAATCTCTGTGTTCATCTTTCTTCTTCTCTTGGTGACTTTGTTCTTTTAATTCTGTGAATTTAAAGTGATTGATTTTTATATTAGACCAATTCACCCCCTCTTGGTCAAATCCTTTTCTAACCTCCTATTTTCCCCCCTCAATTGCTCATACTAGATCACTCTTGAACCACTCTAGGGCCTTAGATATAAAAATGTGGCCACAATAGTGAACCAGAAATTTTCAAAATGAAAAAAAGCTGTTACTGTTCACTTATCACTTTTCCAGATTTCTGGCCCAACTTTGAAAATTCATAATTAATTATAGAAAAATCGAAATTGAGTAATTCTAATTTATAAATTTAGCTTATTGATTGATCTATAGGGGAAAAATACTCATTGGCCCAAATATTTGTCCATCTGAATCAGTTTATTCCGAAAACACACACTGTTCAAATGGTCACTTCCAGTTTTTCCCTTAAATTTTGGAAAATCATAAATATTTATCTACATATCCAAATTTAGAAAACTTTAACTCATTTTAAATATTAGGATGTGTAGTATTTAACTGGAAAATTTCGTAATATTTGGACCTCGTGTGCTATTTTTCATCATCACTTAAAAAATTGGCAGTTTCGAGGGTCTTTGGAACCCTTCTTTCTCAATCCTTTATTTCAAAAATTTTGGTAAGGCTATTTTACCATTTTAAAACTCCTCTTTATACATGCTTAACTTGTTTAACTCAATTTCTCATGATCATGCATGTATGTACATATAATTACCCATTTATCATGTATGAGTTTAACACTTCATGACTACATATTTTACTTAAACATAAGTTCCAATCACTTTACATAACTCCATAAACAAAAGCATATCATTATGCCACCTTCAACCATTATTCCACTTGCTCCTTACCCTTACTTGAGCTTGCACCTAGAATTGTTAGTTGGGGGATAATGAGATTTTGAAAAGTCCCAATAGCAAAACGAACTAACAAACTTGTGAATGTGCATAACATGCTTTTATCATATGTGTAAGATCAAAATACATGTGACATGTTCTGTAATATCCATAATTTTCATGCTAAGTGAAATAAAGGCTAATATGAGGATTAAGATGATGAATTAGAGACGAGAAGTAGATGGCTCAAAAAGAAAGAAAGATTAAGGGCCGAAAGTTCAAGCACGAAGTTCCGTGTGAATTCCAAAATTAAGTATATTTGCCCTAGAAGCAAAATGAGGATGGGAAACCTTATAGGAAGGAACCCATATGTCATTTAATAAAAGACCAAGGGCATAAAGGTCTTTCAGTATCAAAGGTAAGGGCAAAATAGTAATTTTGGAAAAAGTAGAGAAAGTAAGGGCAAAATTGTAATTATGAGAAAGTTGAAGGGCATTTTGGTCATTTGACAAAAGAAAAGTCAAAGTCAAAAGTCAACCAGTTGACCAAAATATCAGAAAATTTACAGATGCCCAATAGATAGATCTCTACTTACGGATTGCAACGATGAAACACGGATTTTCCAAATTCAAATTAGATTTTTATTTAGATAATGTTGAAGGGCGAAAGAAGGGAAAAGTAATTATTTAAGGTACAAGGAGCTCTTCAAAAATTTGGAGAAAAATATGAAAAATCCAGTGAATTATATAGTATTTGATAAAATTATTATCCAATGTACAATTAAGGCAAGTTTCCAGAAAATTGGGAAAAAGGCCCGAAAATCCCTGGAATATAATTATTTCAAAAATTAATTTTGGAAAATCTAGAGGGCATTTTGGAAAAAGGAAAAGGGCTTGAGAATCAGTGAAAAATGTAGTATTTTTCAAGGCCCTAAATAAATTTGCTCTCCGATTGTTCCGTTTCAGGATTTTGGACAGGATAAATTAATCCTGTAAAATTTGAGAAAAGCAAAGGGTATTTTGGGGATAATAATTTTTCTAAATTAAAGATAAAATTATGGAGATTTAATGAGGAAGAAAATATCTCCAGAAAAGTAGAAAAAAGATTTACCGGAATAAAGTTCAGTTTACCGGTAAAAAGTGTAATCGGTAAAAGTAACCGAATGGGATCCAGTTGGGCTAACCAAACCAGATTCTAACCAGCCAATGACAGCCATCATTACACCTTTATGAGAGCCAATAAGAAGCAAGCACATATTCCTAAGGTGGACCAATAGTGGCCCTTGGATCAAGATTGTTTTACAAGCTTAAATCTTAGCCTTCCATTCCATTTATGAATGAATTATTAAAAGATCATAATTCCCTCCATCTCCAGCCATTCTTCACGTCATTTTGCAGCTGGAAAAGTGAAGAGGAGACTCCATTTTCATGGAAGCAATAAGAGCAAAGTCTCAAGAACTCACAAGGTAAGAGACTAAAGCACCCAAACCTATACATATTATTGCTCCTTGTGATCTCCTCTACAACTTCCATGGATTCAAAATCTGATTTGGCTCATCTTTTCTCAAGTTCATAACTTAGGGTTCTTGAGAGGGAAAGTGATAAAGAGGGGGATTTAGAGCCAATAATCATATGGAAAGCACTCCTTGTGTTGTAAGGAGTATGTTGGTGTATAGTTTGTTGTTGTTTGGTTGTTGTTGTAAATTTTGGGATGATGAAACCC
>JANTPZ010135245.1:0-15805 GCA_025593235.1 Vachellia pachyceras
GTAGATTGATATATAGCTTGTGATTGTTTGGCTCTTGCTTGATGATTTTGTAAATTTTGGGATGATGAAACCCTAGGGGAAGTGCTTCCAAAATTTACCCTAAATCATATTCATCTAGTGCTTAAATTGCTAATCATTTTATTAGAAGTGGTAAGGAAGTGATTAAGCAAGAGAAAGCAAGAAATTGACAAACCTTTCTCAAGAACCCTGATTTTCTGGTCTGAACAGGACGTCATGAGGGGATGAGAATTTGGTAATTTTAATGATTCTATTGGTTTTAGAAGGAAAAATTGTGTAGGTATGCAAGTGTTCATAATTTTTAGATGCTTATATATGAATTTGGAAATTTATGATGTTGAATGTACATGTTATTGATCTGCCCTATCTGGAACAGTTATATTTTATGATATTTTTCATAGGGTGAACTGTGTCTAAAAACCCTGAAACTTTCCAGAAATAAAGTATACTTATCAAGCTTTAATTTGATAGGTCATATTAGTTAATTGGATTTGTGTACTGGGAGATATGAATTTTTGAAATTGTGTCTTGTTTCTGGAACGAAATCTGGAACAGTTTGTATTTGATAAAATTCTAGGAATGATATGGCTGTGATGGCCAAACTTGAGTATTTTTATATAAAATTATACTGAAAGATCTTTACATAGGAATTTGAACCACCCCAATTGGAGTTATATAGCATTAATTATGTTTTTTGAAAGTTTAGTCAACATGTTGAAAGTTTTTGGTTACTATGCGAATTTAAGAAAGAAAGTGACCAAATGTAAGTTGTAGGACATCAAGGGTGAAAGTAAGCCTTAGGGCTAATGTGGCCTATTGAACATTCACTTGTCATGGTTCTAATAATGTTATTAATTCCCTAGGACCATAAAGTGACACAGAAAAGCTATGGTTGGAAGATCAAGGTATAAGAGGAGGAGGCAAAGTCCAAAAGGTAGTGAGTTTACTTACTTGTATGTGTGTGATATTTATGTTGTGCATTGATTTGCTGTATTGCTTTGCTAGATTATGTGAAGCATGTATGATTGAATGAAGCTCTGTTTCTGCTTTTACTATGGCCATAAGTACATTATACAAAACATTGAGCACGTACAATTTAATTATGTAAACATGAGCCTATGTAAGGCAAGCATATCATGCACTAGCATTCATCCTACATGCATTGTTTGTTATGTTTGCTACTGAGATTCCTCAAATCTCATCCTCCCCCACTAATCATTTCTAGGTACATGTTCATCAAAGGGCAAGGAGAAAGTTCTTGATGCTTGAAGCAAGGAATTTGATATAAGTTTGTTTATGAAAATATGTTATGAGTAATGGTATTTTGGGAATTTATGTATGGCATGAAATATGTGATGTAAACCCATGCATGTATGGTTGGTATGTATTAGTTAAGGAACCATAATTTAATGATTAAACATGGTTAAGAAAGGATTAGAAGCTAGTGTTTGAAATGGTTAAGTTTGGAATTGAAAAGTTTGGTTAAATGTTGAAGTTAACCAAACCCCTAACTTAGGCCTGTTGAAAAATAGAGCAAGTGAACTCCAAATGAGATAAAATTTTACAGAAAAATAGTTCACATTGTAAGCTTTAAAACAAGCTAAAGAACACTGAATTTGGAGTTTTTTTACAGAAAGTTATTAAGTTCCAAAGTTTGAAGAAAATCACTAAAAAACTTGGGAAAATAGAAAAATGACCAAATGAACAGTACTGTTTCACAAATTAAACTGTATTATTTGGGCAAGATAATGACTCAATGAGTATTTTTTCCTTATAAAGGAACTTACAAGATTCAAATATAAATTGTAAGCACTCAATTTCGATTTTTCTAGAATTAGTTATGAATTTTCAAAGTTGGTCCAAAATGTAGTGAATAGTAACTTTTAAAAACTTTGAAAGTTTTCAAAGTGAAATTGTTGGACCCTTTTGAACAATTTGAGGCTTCCCGTTGATTCTAAATCAATATATAATGAAGCTAATGGTTAAGTTAAGATATGTCATAGAAACAGCATTGGAATGATATCGATGTTTACTTGGCACCGGTGATCGAAGACTTAAAGAAGCTATGGGAGGAAGGTGTTGATGTGTTTGATGCATACAGGCAGGAGTTATTTAAGTTACATTCAATGATCTTCACAATGATAAATGACTTTCCTGCATACGGTAACTTGTCAGGATACAGTGTCAAGAGCATAAAGCATGTCCGATATGTGAAGTAGACACACACTTCTATCAATTTAAGCATGAGAGAAAAACTGTCTACCTTGGTCATAGGAGGTTTCTTCCTCGGTTTCACCCCTATCATAGGTTAAGAAAGAGTTCTAACGGCTTTTCGGAGAATGGAATGGCTCTAAAAGTATTAACCAGAGAGGAAGTGTATCGCCCGAAAGAGAATGTCAACGTCGTATTTGGTAAGAATCAGAGAAGGCTAGCGAGAAGATGATATGGAAGTAGCGGTCAATTTGTTTGATCTTCCACATTGGCGTACTCTTGATGTGAGGCACAGTATTAATGTAATGCTATGGAGAAGAACGTTTGTGATAGCCTTGTCGGGACGCTGTTGCACATACCGGGAAAGACTAAGGATGGAATCAGTGCGAGACTAGACTTGGTTGAAATGAGAATAAGAGAACAGTTACATCCAAAGCTAGGAGATGATGGTAAAAAGGTGTACATGGAGCCAGCAGTGCATACACTGTCAAAAGCCGAGAAAAAAAGTTTGGTGAGTGTTTGTATACAATCAAGATGCCACAAGGGTATTCTTCGAATGTGAAAAGGCTTGTTTCATTAGATGATTTAAAGCTCGTGAGATTGAAGTCTCACGATTCTCATGTATTGTGTGACATACCTTAACTTAACCCTTAGCTTCATTATATATTGATTTAGAATCAATGGGAAGCCTCAAAGTGATTAGAAAGTCCAAAAGTTTCAATTTTAAAACTTTCATGTTTTTGAAAGTTACTATTCACTGCATTTTGGATCAACTTTGAAAATTCATAACTAATTCTAGAAAAATCGAAATTGAGTGCTTCCAATTTCTATTTGAATCTTGTAAGTTTATTTATAAGGTAAAAATACTCATTGAGTCATTATCTTCCCAAATGATGCAGTTTAATTTGGGGAAAAGTACTGTTTATTTGGTCATTTTTCTATTTTTCTAGGTTTTTCATTGATTTTCTTCAAACTCTAGAACTTAATAAATTTCTGTACAAAACTCCAAATCCAATGTTCTTTATCTTGTTTTAAATCTTGCAATTCCAACTATTTTTCTGTAAAATTTCAGCTCATTTGGAGTTCATTTACTCTGTTTCACAATAGGTCAAAGTTAGGAGTTTGACCAACTTCATTTTGATAAAAGTCAAACTTTTCATTTGCAAACTTCATCTTTTTGAAACCCTAACTCCTAATCCTTTTTTAACCATATTTGATCATTCATTTAGGATTTCTTGGCTATCATATATCATCCATACATGCACGGTCTCATAAGACATATTACATTATATACATTCCAATGTTGTTCACATAATTACAACATAATCTCATGTGAATATCCATGCACAATTTCTTGTTTCATGCATCAAAAAATTTCTCCTTACACTTGATGCAACTAAAAATTGTTAATGGGGGAGGGTGAGATTCGAGGAATCCTAGTAGCAAACATTACAAACAATGCATGTAGGATGAATGCTAGTGCATGATATGCTTGCCTTACATAGGCTCATGTTCACATAATGAAATGATGCGTGCTCAATGTTTTGTGTAATGTACTTATGGCCATAGTAAAAACAGAAATAGAGCTTCATTCATTCATACATGCTTCACATAATCTAGTAAAGCAATACAAAAAAATCGATGCACAACATAAACATCACACACATACAAGTAAGTAAGTTCACTACCTTTTAGACTTTGCCTCCTCCTTTTGTACCTTGATCTTCTAACCATAACTTTTTCTTTTTCTCTTTATGGCCCTAGATAAGAAAAGACATTATTAGAGTCATGAAAAATGAATGTCCAATGGGCCACATTAGCCCTAAAGCTTACTTTTACCCTTGAAGTCCTACAACTTACATTTGGTCACTTTCTTTCTTAAATTCGCATAGTAACCAAAAACTGTCAACATGTTGACAAAACTTTCAAAAATCATAATTAATGCTATATAACTCCAATTGGGGTGGTTCAAATTCCTATGTGAAGCTATTTCAGTATAATTTCATATAAAAATACTCAATTCTGGCCATCACAGCCATATAATTCCCAGAATTTCGTCAAATACAAACTGTTCCAGATTTCATTCCAGAAACAAGACACAATTTCAAAAATTCATATGTCCCAGTACACAAGTCCAATTAACCCGTATGACCTATCAAATTGAATCTCGATAAGTCTACTTTAATTCTGGAAAGTTTTATGGTCATTGGATAACATTTGTCCACACAAAAACACGTTAAAATCATATTGCTTCCGGAAAACGAATTTCACAGCACTTACTCATTAACTTCCAAAAATTCCAAATTCATATACAAGAATCTAAAAATCATGAACACTTGTATACCTACACAAAAACTCATTTTGTATCCATTGCAAGCATCAAAATAATAAAAAAAAATTCATCTTTATTAGATTCCAGACCAGACCGAACAGCACACACATATTCACCAACATGTGTATTTCAACTTCTATCATCATATTCTTGCTTTCAAGCTTACATTCATGCATGGTAAAGCTTGATTCTAACTCTCCTATGTGAAGAGAAAAATTGGGCAGCATAACCCCTATTTTCTCATGATTTTTCAAATTTACAAAAGTCACAAAACAACTTCAACAACAACCACAACATCATCAATATGCTTCTTTCATCAACGGGAAGCATTTGCAACTAACAAATGGCTCTAAATCCCTCTCTTTCTCACTTTTCTCTCAAGAACCCTAGGTTATGGAGCTTGAAAAAGAGAGCTCAAATCAGATTTTGGAACCATGGTAGTTGAAGAGTAAGTTACAAGGAAGAGATTGGTATATAACATAAGGTATCATCTTCACTTACCTTGATTTTCTCCAAGCTTTTTCCTCTTCTTCTTCCTTGTAAAATGGCGTCACTTTCTTCTCAAAGTGCTGCTGGTTTGAGTCGGCCAAAGCAGATGGACAATGGAGGGAATTTAATGATTTATTGATTCATAAGTTAATGGGATGGAAGGCTAAGATTTGCTCTTGCAATTTAATCCTAATCTAAGGGCTTAGATTGATGCAACCTTAGGAACAAATGCTTGCTTCCCATTGGCTCTTTAAAGCAGCAATAATGGCTGTAATGGGCTGGTTAGAATCTGGTTTGGTTAGCCCAACTGGATCTCATTCGGTTACTTTTACCGATTGCACTTTTTACTGGTAAACTTAACTTTATTCCGGTAAATCTTTTTCTACTTTTCTGGAGATATTCTCTTTCTCATTTAATCTCCATAATTCCATCTTGAATATAAAAAAATTATTATCCCCAAAATACCCTTTACTTTTCTTAAATTTTACAGGATTTGTTTATCCTGTCCGAAATCCCTGAAAACGTACAATCGGAGAGCAAAATTCTTTTAGGGTCTTCAAAAATCCTATATTTTTTATTGATTCTCTAGCCCTTTTCCTTTTTCCAAAATGTCCTCTAGATTTTCCAAAATTAATTTTTGAAATAATTATTTTTCGGGGATATTTGGGTTTTTTTCGGGTCTTTTTCCCAATCTTCGCTAAAATCACCTTAATTGTACACTGGATAATAATTTTATTAAATACTTTATAATTCACTGGATTTTCCATATTTTTCTCTAAATTTTTGGAGGGCTCCTCGTACCTTAAATAATTATTTTTCCCTTTTTCGCCCTTCAAAATTATATAAATAAAAATCTAATTTGAATTTGGAAAATCCGTGTTTCGTAATTGTGATCCGTAAGTAGAGATCTATCTACTGGGTATATGTAAATTTTCTGATATTTTGGTCAACTGGTTGACTTTTGACTTTGACTTTTCATTTGTCAAATGACAAAATACCCTTCAACTTTCTCATAATTACCATTTTGCCCTTACTCTCTCTATTTTTTCCAAAATTACTATTTTGCCCTTACTTTTGATACTGAAAGACCTTTATACCCTTGGTCTTTTATTAAACGACATATGGGTCCCTTCCTATAAGGTTTCCCATCCTCATATTGCTTCAGGGCAAATATACTTAATTTCGGAATTCACACGGGACTCCGTGCCTAAACTTTCTGTCCTTAATCTTTCTTTTTGAGCTATCTACTTCTCGTCTCTAAGTCATCATCTTAATCGTCAGATTAGCCTTTATTTCATTTATCATAAAAATTATGGATATTACATATTGATGCAGCAATTATCACCAGTGGTTATTAAAGGCATTATGAAGGATGACATTTGAGCCACCATAACTAGTTTTTGTGTTTTTTTTAATGCTGTATGTAGCAAAGAGATAGAAGTTGAAAAGTTGGATGAATTAGAAAATGAAGGTTACATTATTCTCTCCCAACCAGAAGTGGAAATTTTTATGCTCATAGACAATACCAAAAAAGATGTTATTTTTAGTATACTTAATTAGAGAGAGAGTAAACAATTATATTAGAAGGACACATTAATAATTTTAAATAGTTTTAACATAATTATAAATAAAAAATCTAGTGCTTCAACATTTTTATGATTTGTTTTATTAATGTTTTATGATTTGTTTTATTAAATTTTTTACATTTTAAAATTATACGAGTTTCAATAATATCCAATTGTTCATCCATAAACCCACTTTTATGTTTTGGCTTAGGGTTTAATAAATGGATCGCACTTGGATGAATGCGTTAAGAACTAGTGATGAATATGATAATGGTGTGGAAGAGTTTATTGAATTTGCTAAAAGAAATGCGACTAGCAAAAATGTGATGTATTTTTGTCCCTGTGTCAAGTGTAGAATGGGATTAGGTAAAATATTGATGACATAAGGGATCACCTAATTTGTGAGGGAATAAGTCTCCAGTACACAAAGTGGATATGGCATGGGGAAAAACTAAGTGCATATGCAGCCCACGAAAGAGATTCTGTGGATACAGTAGATGAAGATAGAATGGAAAGAATGATTCACGATGTTGAGGTAGAATCTTTTGCCCAAGAGCCTATATATGAAAGCATGCGGAGTGATGCAGAGACACCTTTGTACCCTGGAAGTAAACATACACACTTGACTGGTACATTGCATTTGATGAACTTAAAGGCATCTTATGGGTGGACCGACAATAGTTTTACATCGTTGCTGCAGTTGTTGGGTGATATCTTCCAGAGAACAATGTACTTCCAAATCGTATGTATGAGGCCAAGAAAATCTTATCTACGATGGGGATGGAGTACAAGAAGATGCATGCATGTCCTAATGACTGTATATTATACAGAAATGGGTATGAAGAGCTTAGTGACTATCTGAAATGTAAAACTGCACGATACAAGGTGAGGAAAGGTGGTGATAATGGTGATAAACTAGCTAAAAGGCAACCTTTGAAGGTACTGTGGTATCTTCCAATAGTACCATGATTTAAGCGTTTGTTTGCCAATGCAACAAAAGCACAGAAGTTGAGTTGGCATTGCGATGAGAGAATATCAGATGGAAGGTATCTTCGACACCCGGCTAACTCTCCGCAGTGGAAGAAAATTGACAAAATGTTTCTGCAATTCGGAAGTGAGCCAAGAAACCTTTGGCTTGGGCATTGTACAGATCGGATCAATCAGTTTGGGACACTCAGTAGTACACATAGTGCATGGCTGGTACTCATGGTGATATACAACCTACCTCCCTGGTTGTGCATGAAACATAATTATATGATTCTTACTTTGATGATTTCTAGACCGAAACAGCTGGCGAATGATATCGATGTTTACTTGGCACCTTTGATTGAAGACTTAAAGAAGCTATAGGAAGAAGGCATTGATGTGTTTGATGTATATAGACATGAGTCATTTAAGCTACATGTGATGATCTTCACAACGATAAATGACTTTCCTGCGTACGGTAACTTGTCAGGATACAGTGTCAAGGGGCATAAAACATGTCTGATATGTGAAGCAGACACACACTTCTATTAACTTAAGCATGGGAGAAAAACCGTCTACCTTGGTCATAGGAGGTTTCTTCCTCGGTTTCCCCCTATCGTAGGTTAAGAAAGAGTTTTAACAGCTTTCTGGAGAATAGAATGGCTCTAAAAGCATTAACTGGAGAGGAAGAGTATGATCGGATAGAGAATGTCAACGTCATCTTCGTTAAGAATCAGAGAAGTGTCGGCGACAATAGAATATGGAAGAAGCGGTCAATTTTTTTTATCTTATATATTGGTGTACTCTTGATGTAAGACATAGTATTGATGTAATGCATGTGGAGAAGAATGTTTGTGATAGCCTTGTCAGGATACTATTGCACATACCGGGAAAGACTAAGGATGGAATTAGTACAAGACTAGACTTGGTTGAAATGGGAATAAGAGAACGGTTACATCCAAAGCTAATAGATGATGGTAAAAAGGCGTACATGGAGCTAGCAGCGCATACATTGTCAAAAGCCGAGAAAAAAAGTTTTTGTGAGTGTTTGCATACCATCAAGGTGCCACAAGGGTATTCTTCAAATGTGAAAAGGCTTGTTTCATTAGATGATTTGAAGCTGTGGGATTGAAGTCACACGATTCTCATGTATTAATGCAGCAGTTATTACCAGTGGCTATTAGAGGCATTATGAAGGATGACATTCGAGCCACCATAACTAGGCTTTGTGTTTTTTTAATGCTATATGTAGCAAAGAGATATAAGTTGAAAAGTTGGATGAATTAGAAAATGAAGGTTACATTATTCTCTCCCAACTAGGATGCATTTCCCCCCAGCATTTTTCGATAGAATTGTACATCTGGCTGCTCATTTAGTAAGACAAATATGGCTGTACGGTCCAGTTTACCGAAGATGGATGTACCCTTTTGAGCGTATCATGAAGGTTTTAAAAGGTTATTCAAAAAATCCTTATCGACCTGAAGCATCCATTATGGAAAGATATGTAGTAGACGAGGCTATAGACTTTTCCAAAGATTATCTATTTGGGGTGAATGTACAATCACGGCATGAAGGAGGCACAAGCAAGGGAACACGAGGTTTAAAAGTGAAAAGTATGCCTCATGAAGAAGTGTTACAAGCACACCTATATATCTTGAATAATATGGAAGAAATTTAACCTTATTTCCATGAACATAAAGAGGTGCTAAAGAAGATGTATCCTAAAAAGAATGACATGCAGATAGCGAATGAACAAAATAAGACATTCATAAGATGGTTGAAGGAAAGGGTTTCTCGTGACATTGATGCTTCTGACATGACCAAATGGTTAGCATGGGGGCCTGCATTTGAGGTGGTCACTTGGAGTGGTTATGACATAAATGGATATTCATTCTACACAAAGATTCAAGATGACAAAAGTACAATGCAAAATAGTGGGGTGATGGTTGTAGCTGAAGCTATGCATTTTTCAAGTTCGAAAGACAAGAACCCTGTACTGGCATCTATGGCTTACTATGGAGTTATTGAAGAAATTTGGGAGATGACATACAACAAGTTCAAATTTCCTTTATTCAAATGTATGTGGGTTAACAATAATGCCGTTGTGGTCAACCAACAGTTTGGATTTACCTCAATTGATCTTGAAAGAGTTGGTTATGGAGATGAGCCATTCATTCTAGCAAGTCAGGCCAGACAAGTGTTTTATGTCACAGACCCAGCAAATAAAAAAATGTCGATTGTACTTCAAAGTAAAAAACAAAAGGATGTTGATCTAACCTTTAACTTGGACGATACACCCCCTTTTACTATAAATCCGCCTAGACCACGCGAAGCGGAATTGGTTGATGATGATCACTATGCTGTAAGACAAGATCACTGTGAGGGAATATGGGAAAATACATAAAGTAAGTAGTTAATTACGAAATTTTGATATATTGTGTGTTATATGTGTTTACCTTAGTAATATTGTGTGTTATATTATGTTTACCTTAGTAAGGAGTTAATTACTTTATTCATGCTAATTGCAATTTATTTATATCTGACGTTGATTTCTTAACAGAAATATGGCGAATTCTGTTGAGTCACACAGTGATGGAGACGTAGATGAAAACCCGCTGCTGGTGCCAGATTCGACTGTGAAAAAGTTTAGGGGATGTACAACCATGGCCTCCTTGATTGCACGTCGTCGGCAACGAAAGGAAAAGCTGCATGCAGAATTCAATGACGATATGAATCCCATCGGTGACGAGCAAGATCGATTTATCAGCTATCTAGGGTATTTGGAATGGAGCAGAGTTAGCATACTATACCCTGCATGGCAGTCTATTCCCCAAGAAACATGAGATATGATATGGCAAGAAATTTTGGTACGTAACTTTCAACACCACTTCATTTTTGTCTTCATTTCGATTGATTCAAATGTCATTATAAAATGTTGTACTTTGTAGCAAATATATGACATTCCAGCCACTAAAGAAATGAAGAAACACTGGATCGGGCTTGTTCGCATACGGTGGAAAGACTTCAAGAACAAGCTATCATGATATTATGTTCAGTGGTCAAAGAAAGATGAAGACCCATGTCAGAAATATCCGTTTCTGTCCCCCGAAGATTGGAGTCTGTTTGTGGCATCACGGAAAGACCCACAATTTTAGGTAACATCCTTCAGTCATCTACATTTTGTTGCTATCATTGACTAAGATTTCCCTCTTATGCCTTAATAGGAATTAAGTGAAGCCAATAAACAGAAAGGTGTTGCAAACATCTATCTGCATTATTTGTCTCGTGGCGGATACAGAAAGCTTCAGCAAAAGATGATGGAGGAAGAGCAGCAAAGATTAGAGGAGGCATCTGCCTCAGATCCCACCATTATCGTCCAGGCCCCTACTCCTCCTCCACGGCACAAAAAATGGAAGGCAGCAAGGATGAAAGGTGGGAAATACATCAATGAAGCAGTTACTGAGGTGGTTGGAAGGATTGTAAGTGTTGACATATAATAATCACATGATTATTTGTCGCGAGTTTATTATTACCTCACTTGTGACGATTATACAATGCAGGATAACCTTACACAGTAGGCCAGCTAAGGGACTTTCACTCAAAGTGGGAGGATGGACATCTTAGCGACTGCGATCATAAGGCCAGATTACCCAGGCTAAGTTCAAGGGGAGTCAGGGGGAACGGGTATAGAAAAATATTTTGGACAACCATGCTCAGATTCAATCTAAAGTAGCTGAGATGTAGCAATCACTCCAAGCTCAGTTTGATGCTCAAAGCCAGATGATGAAAAATATGCGTGAGGAGATAAGAGCTGAGATGATGGCTGAGTTGGGAGCTGAGATTATTTTTGAGTTGGGAACTGAGATAAGAGCTCATTTGATAGCTGAGATAAAACTTGAGATGAGAGCTCAGTTGAGAGCTAAGATGAAAGCTGAGTTGAAAGCTGAGATGAAAGCTAATTTCACAGCTCTCCTGAAATCAGGGAAGCTGATTGATAAACTGAAGAATATTGATTCCCCTGTATTTCCCAATAGCAAAGATAGCAATCATCTGCATGACACACTAGCACTGGGTGACCCTTCCCTTGATTTCCCCACATAAGAAGTTAAAGAGGATTGTACTCTCCACCTGGATGAGTCAATACGTGCCGTTTCCCATGCTTATTTGTACAGGCAAGCTACTACGCACCATTCTATGCCAATTCCAGATAACTTGTCTCGTGTATCGGTGACTGGTATTGAAGATGGTGAGAATAGCTCCAATGTTCCAGTCGCTGATCGAGAGGTGCTCCATTTAGGCCAAGCCAAGGGTTGCTTCATTCTTTTGCCGAAAAATCTCATT
Organism: Vachellia pachyceras; assembly: GCA_025593235.1. NCBI lineage: Eukaryota > Viridiplantae > Streptophyta > Magnoliopsida > Fabales > Fabaceae > Vachellia > Vachellia pachyceras. Next base: position 11,923 of record JANTPZ010135245.1, read on the forward strand.
TCCACACCTACAATGCCTCACGAGGTAGTAGCCACCTTATGATCTTACTTAATTTTTTTCAGCATTATAGTTATAATCTATATTCTCTACTTTACTAGGACCCAGAAGAAGCTGTAAAATTCCCATCCTTGTCACGGCTGCGGCTACGAGAAAAATTTACACCCCTGACCATGCAAATGGTTGATGGGATTGTTGGTCGTGGTGTAACGTTTGAATTCGTTATCAATAAGGATGATGTGAAAAAATTCCTATCTCTGGATGACCTAGATATAGCATGGATTCAATTTGCAATCTTGTAAGTTTTTTATATTCCTATCTTCAATTGATGATGTCATTTTTTTGGTTTTATATAATTCAATATTTCCTTTATTATTAAACTCTTTAATAGGACCTTACACAGTATTTGCGTTGACTTTTCTAGAGATGCTTTGTATGGATTTTTATGTCCTGCATATATAACGAAGAGCTACAATTCTGTAGAAAATTGGGTGCATTAAATTAGGAGCACAATATGAGCAAACGTTAATCCAAAGATGTGTTACCTATCGCCAATAACCGAAAGGTATGGAATTATAGTTATCCCTTTAACACATTTAGCCTAATTAACTTGTTTTGCTAACGTCATTTTCATGTATATGTGCTGTTGTAGTAATCATTGGAGTCTCTGTATTGTCTACCCCCTCTTGAATACTGTGTATTGGTTCGATCCGTTGTCTGGCAGAAAGGTAGAGAAAGAGCAAAAATACGTTTTTGATACGTAAGTTTTTGTATTTCTAAATTATTCCTTTTAACGTTGTTTGAACATCTTTTTTTTCATATGTAACTATTGTCAATTCAATCACAGCGCACTCAAGACATATCGAATAATGGGCGGTAAACGTGAAGGTATAAATAAAAACACACAGTGGTTTTATCCAAAAGTAAGTACTTTGACTTTAAGTTCTTTCATTGAAAGTTGTTTTATCCCTTTATACTTTTTGACAATATGTTTTTTTATCTTTGGGGCCCTCGACAATCAAGCGATACTGAGTGCGGGGTATTATGTCATCAGTTACATGTATAGTATCATTCAGAGCGGATTGATTAGAGATTTGAAAGAGGTAATATGCAATCTATCAAATATTGATGAGTTAATTATTTAGTTTGATGAATTTGGATTGTTCTAAAAATTGTTTTTAAATTTGTAGGTTTTTGATAATGACGATACTTACATGGATGGTGACATTGATTTGATACGAGATTTATTGGCCAAACTCCTTGATTTGTAGATAATGCTTATTTCTTCAAGGTGAATATATATAGTTTCAACTCTTCTTATCGACTTGTATAGGGTGAATTAGATTGATGAATTGTGTTACTCTTTCACAAAGTACAATGATATTTACTCAGTAAATGACAATGACTTTTGTGTTTCACTGCAACAAGGACTTGGCTTAGGTAGATATACATGTTTAACCCTGCTATGTGTTTATTATGTCTGGAATTGATCTGGTGTATAAAATGTAGCTGTAAGCTGAATTAGGTAGGGTTAATACAATAGAAGGTAAGTTATAAAAAAAGAACATACAGCGCCCTATATATATAATAGGGAGCAGTAGGTCTGACCTACGGCGCCCTATATTATAAGAAAGGGCACCGTAGCTCAGACCTACGGCGCCTCTCCTACAATAGGGCGCTATAGGCCCTAACTTACTACTCCCCTCACATTTACGCGTCCCAAGAAAGGGCGCCTATTGGGTTAAAAATAGGGCGTAGAAAGTACCTTTTGTAGTAGTGGCGATGTACAACTATGACCTCATTGATTGTACATCATCACCAACGACAGGAGAAGTTGCATGTAGAATTCGGTGTCGATATGAATCCTATTGGTGATGAGCAAGATCGATTTATCAGCTATTTAGGGTATTTTGTACGGAGCAGAGTTAGCATACTGTACTCTAGATGGCGATCTGTTCCACGAGAAACATGGGATATGATATGGCAAGAAATTTTGGTATGTAACTTTCAACACCACTTCATTTTTGTTTTCATTTCAATTCGTTCAAATTTCATTATAAAATGTTGTACTTTGCAGCAAACCTATGATGTTACATACACTAAGGAAATGAAGAAGCACTGGATGGGGCTTGTTCCATACAGTGGAAAGACTTCATGAACAAGCTGTTGCGATATTATATTTAGGGGTTAAAGAAAGGTGAAGACCCATGTCAGAAATATTCTATTTTGTCCCTTGAAGACTTTATATGTTTGTAATTGTTGATGATTACTCTAGATTCACATGAAACTTTTGAGCTATTCACTGTTTTTGCCAAGAAGATCCAAAATGACAATTGTATGTCCATTGTTTCTATTATAACAGATATTGGAGGAGAATTCGAGAATGGAGACTTTGCAACATACTGTGACAATGAAGGAATAAATTACAACTTCTCAGCACCAAAGACCCCACAACAAAATGGAGTGGTAGAAAGAAAGAACAGAGTCTTAGCTGACATGGCATGTTCAATGATGACAGAAAAGAAAGTGTCACAAGTCTTCTGGGGAGATGCTCTAAGCATGGCATGTTATATATCCAACAGAGCATACATGAGGACGTTGCTTGGGAAGACTCCATATGAACTCTTCAAAGGAAGAAAGCAGAATCTATCTCATTTGCATGTATTCGGAATTAAGTACTTCATTCACAATAATGGTAAGGATAACCTCGGTAAATTCAATCCTAAATCTGATGAAGGTTTATTTCTAGGATATTCAAATAGAACCAAATCCTTTACGATTTTCAATAAACTCAGTTGTGTGGTAGAAGAATCTATGCACGTAGTTTTTGTTGAAACTAAAACTCAAACAAAACCTGTTGATGAAGAAATTGTTATTTTAAAAGATTTTGAAAATATCAGCAAGGATAGTTCAAATGATTGGCAACAAATGCATGATTTAGAAAATGACCAATCAAGTGAACATCCTCAATCCTCTCAACCAAGAGCTTGGAAGTACATGAAAAGACCAAAATCTATACCATAATATTTAACCAAAATAATTAAATAATAACAAAATTTTGTGGAAGCGATTTCATAAAATAAGGCACGTGGATCCTTGCCACATGACCTTTTCACAATTGTCACATAAAATCCGAATCGCTTGGCACAAAATAATGAACCAATATCACAGGGTCCACAAGTTCTTGCCGGCCTTCCCAAAATACAATGCATCATAATAATGGTCCTATATGGCAATATAAATTCAATACAATACCAATACAAATAGGAACCTACAAGGCTTAATAACTATGCCTCTGACAGCTTCCCTTGACCTCTATAAAAAATAAAGGCATCGCCTGAAAAAAATTATAATAAAAGGATGAGACATGACGTCTTAGTAACCAAAATCAATTTCTAACATATGCAGGATAGGAATGCAAGTTAAAGAAGAAGGTTTATCAGTATAATAATAATTCAATAATATAATATCTATCAAAAGCAATTAATCCTCCCATCCACCTGCTCCACCTTATGACTTCTGGACATGGCACATTCTATCAGTGCTAGTATACCTAGCCAACAGCTAGCTGGTCACTTCGAGAACATTGTCCCCTCCCATACCACTTGCAACAGGCCAAGGTATGGAGGTCCACCCACACAAACTTAGCTTAAATTCGGGCCAAGGATTAACAAAAGTTGAAAGGCACCATAATTCACAACTCTTCGTTCATCCCAAAAAAAAACCCCACAATATAACACATAATAATATAAATGCACATCTATAATCCATACAGTCCCGATGTCATATGAATATCAACCATCACAAATGTCACACCATCCACATGTATAACAAAATACTCATACAGTTCAAAAGCATACTGCTTCACTGAATAAATGTCATATAT